>JAURVB010007025.1:0-13181 GCA_033002965.1 Piper betle
CGGGTGGGTTATTAGTTATAGAGCATGCCATTTGGATGTTGTTGTGTTTGTTTTATTTTATGGAATTTTTCCATATTTTTCTAGATTTTTTTAGAATTTATTACGAACTAGTTATTATTTTGACTCGAGTAGGAATCGAGTCAATACTTATTTACGAAACTGCCATTGAGGGTATTTTTCTCCCTCCCGACACTTCTTCACCCAAACCCCCGCCTCGTCCTGTCAACGCCGATGCTGCTGCGCGATCGACGCCGCCCCGCCTTGCCGTGCCGTCGCCCGTGCCGCCACGACCAACCCCGGCCGGCGATCGCCTGCCAGCGCGCCGCCGCAACTCCGTGAAGCCGCCTCGGCCGTCACCACTCCGAGCCTGATTCCGCCGCCGTCCGGGCCGCGCCGTCGCCGCTGTGACCCCGACGACCACCCTCTCACCGTCGCCGACATTTCCCCCACCATCCCGAGCGCCGTCGAGGCCGGCCGCAGCCTCGATCGGAGCACACCGCCACCGCGTCGCCCCCGTTTCCAACGCCGCCGTCGACGGCCATCGCCGCCCCGGCTGCTTTGTTTGACACCACCATTGGACCAAGCTCGTCGAGCTGGTGCCGATAGACCCCTGATTGCCCCGTCCCGAATCGTCGCCGGAAAACCGCCGGAATCCGCCGGAAAACCGCTAACACTCGTCTGGAAAACCACCGGAAAATTGGATTCATGGGAAATTCGCCGGATCATCCGCCGAACGCACCTGGTCCAATCTGATCGGACTTCGGACGCCGCTAGGTGCCGAGTTCGAGTTTCGAGCCACGAAACGGAAACCCTAGCCGTCGCCGATTTTCGACGATGCGAGGTATAATTTATTTTAATTTAATTATTTGAAAGTATTGATTATTAGAATTGCATGGCTAGGATTGGTGAATTGTGTGTTATAATAATATATATAAATGTAGATTTGATTAAGGATAAAATATGAAATTTGTTTGATTGAGTGGTGTTAAAAATGGAGGCTAAGAAATTAATTAGGGTAACTAGGTGATGATCATGATCTAATGCAAACTAGCCTAAGTAGACTTGCTAGAATTGATATAGGTTAATGTGTGTTGATTGATGAGTGATTGTGTTGATCGTGTGTGCATGCTATAGGATGTGTGATTCATCATGCGGGCGTTAGTTTTCAGCTTGATTGTGTAGGTACGGTGTAGGAGCTCGCCGCCTAGGCGCGGTGGACCCGTTTGGAGCTTCTACCAGGTCCGTTTAGGACTCGTTCTCTATTTTACCACTACTCTCTTGTGTATTTGATTTATTATGTGCAGGACGAGTTAAGTGGCATTTTATCGAATCCCACTTAACTCGGGCCATTTAGCCAATAGTTCTTTTTTGGATTAATAACCCTCGAGGATGAGATCCCTCGAGTTTATTTTCGAACTTCAGATCTAGCTCACGTTGCCTTCGAGCCTATTGTATAAATCCCAACCCAGACCTATATATGTATAGTTTTCGCGTTTTTGTGAGATTGAATGAAATCCGATTACCGTGCTACGCGAGCGGGCACGTGTGAGTCGATAGTGGGCTCTGGAATGGGGTACAAGCTGTTTCATTCCCGAGGGATCCTGACCACTCCACCTTTGAGTTCCTCAAACCCGGAGAAGTGTGGAGGTTCACGGGTACTGCATTGCAGCGCATGTCTAGACTTGTGGTTTCAAAGGGTATTGAAGGTGATGACTGAGAGTGCTCGGCCTTCGTGCTCAGAGGCCGGAGTAATATGGAAGGTGCAGAGGGCGGAAAGGAATGAGATTTGATGCAGAAGCGATAGAGAAATGGCCGAGGCATGAGAATTTGAAAGATAGGGGGACGCTGTCGACCCGAGGTGCGACAGCTCCCGTATGTGCCCTGATGAGAGTTCTTGAGGAAGTATATGGTTTTGATTCAACAGGAGAGTTTGCTCTCCTGTGCCAGATTGATATTAGTTATTTTCCGGGCCGGTAACACTCGTTACTGACGGTTTTTCTATATATATGTAGGTGAGAAATGCGAGGGATGAAAGCTGTCGGGACTGCGGAGGAGCAGCACGGAACCGCGCACACATGTACCTGCCGCATGTAATCGTATAATGACGGTTGTGTTATTGCTACGTGAATGATAATTTTGATGTGTTTGTTTAGATAAATTGCTTGATATGAAATGAACAGATAAATGTGAATGAGTAGTGAGTTTGGAGTTCAGGCTCGGTTCAATTGAAACGAAAGAGATAATGATGAATGCTACGGTAGATTATTATGTTTTATCGTATTTTGATAAAATATTTATATACCCTTTTTGTGGATAATTTTTAATTAAAATTTTTTTGCCGTTGCATGGTTTTGTTTTGCTTGCACATCATAGCATGCATGTAGGACTACGTTAGAACCCACGCATCCCATCCATGCATTTCATGTTTGCATCTCCATCTTGAGACACCGAGGGTAGATCCGGGTCGGCTTAACCGAACCTAGTAGATTAGCGAATGGTTCGGTCGCCGGTGACATTTCCGGGTCGGTTCACGGGTGAGCCGAAACAGGGTGTTACATACTTTTAAGTAATTAAGTTGAAGTTAAATATACCTTGCGTCGTCGGCAATCGGCGATGGCTAGGGTTTGTCGCATGGCTCGGGACTCAAATTCGGCACCTGACTGCGTTTGAAATTCAATTGGATTCACCTAGATGAATTTGGTGGAAGATCTGGCGAATTTTACCTAATCCGGTTTCTGGCTATTTTCGGTGGTTTTCTATAGTTTTCGACGATTTTCATCGGCCTTTTCAGAGGAAATCAAGGCAATGGGTCGGCACTGGCTCGGTGAGCTTGACCCAATGGTGGTGGTGGTGAAGGCAAAAGTGATGACGATGATCGTCGGCGGAGGCTAACGTCGAGTTGGTCGGGAGCCGACCTCGGTGGTGACCCTAGGTAATGGGGATATGGTCGGGGTCAAAGGGGAGAGCATTGGCGACACTGCGGCAGCATAGTGGTGCAGATGGCAGTGAATCGATGCAGGATGGGCGGCATTAAGGCGCACCATCTGTGCATCGTGAAGTTAGGTGGCGGACTGGATGTCTAAGGGTTGCTCTGCAGAGCTCCGACAAAGGTGGCGACATCGATTGGCGGCAGTGCGGGAGCCGAAGGAGGCAGTGATGGTCAAATTGATGGCAGCTTCAGGGTGGATCGAAAGGGCAGTGAAGGGGGTTTGGTGGCAATTTCCTGAATAAAAGTGAACTATACTCAGATTTGAGTCAAAAATAATAATTAACTCTTAATAAATTCTAAAAAATCCAAAAAATAGAGGAAAATCCCATAAAATATAATACTCACCACAAAATCAAATGACATGTTTTGCAACTAATAACCCACCCAAAATGTTCTATAACAGGTCCTAATGTATTTTTCAGTCTAAAAATAATTCTATGATCAAATACATAAAAAAAATAATTGCATACGGTCATATACTCTGATAATTCATTTCTCATCATTTTTCTGACGTTATTATCATATACTCAATTACACTTGACCCTTATCGCTCATAACATATGACTGACCTCGACTTAGCATGCGGTCATAAAATTGACTCTACTTGAACCAACAGCTTCGCTAATATAAAACTTTAACTCGAGTCACAGGTTTTATAAAGTAGGGGTGAGTTGTTTTTTCTTTTCTTTTATTAAATTTGGGTCACCTCGAGAATTTTATATATCTAAGGGAAAGTTTCTCTCAACAAGAGGCAGAGAAAAAGTTTGCACCAAACTTCTTTCTAGACCATTCGATTATGTCGAGCAGTCCAGATTAGAAAGCCTCATAGTACTTCTTAGACATTGCCTTACTCGCTCACCCACCCTAGCCCTAAGTTCCGTCACCACAACTTCAAAATCGCCGTCATCACCCTGCCGCCTACCAGTCTCTCGCCGCCGTCCCGTCCACCCCCTCCCTCCCCAACCCTCTATCGTCTTGGTACAAAGTTCCATCCCTTGAGCCGTTGCCATCTTGGTGGGTCACCACCATCATCATCCATCACCGTCCCGTCCCCCAGCACAGTCAAGCCCCCTATGCCATCATGTCCCCCAAGCTATCTCGTACCCTAGCATTGTCCGCCCCCGGGTACCGTCCATTTTTTTGCAAATGTTAAAATTTGTAGGCTTGGTGTCAATCTAAATCCTAGTTTCATAATCATAGGTTATTTTAGAAGTACTTAAATGTTATGTTTGTTTGCATTTATGTGATAGAGTTTTGGTTTGTATTGATGGAAAGTTACATTTGTTTATTTTTGAAATTTTTTAGCATGGCATGGAGTAGAGCTTATCTTATCAAGATGGGTTTATTTTTGTTGTCTTCGATTATATGTGTATTGATTATAAGCAACATATTTTTTCAAATGTTGCAGGAACCGACGAAGGAGAAGCCACCACAATCATCATCAAAGCTTGCCAAGTCTGGAGGAGGCAAGCAGGAAAATAAGGTATATTGCTTTTTAAGTTTCTTTGTTGCATAAGCTTCTAAATGATATGGATTGTTCCTTGTTACGTTGCTTTGTACATGTAGTACTCCTAAAATTTTTTGGGTTTGCCATATGTTACCTTTGAGAAAACTATAATGTTTTTGTCCAATGTCATCCTTTGTGTGTTTTTAAGTATGTCGTTTTTAAGTGTTTTTATATTTAAAAGTTGAACAGGAAACTAGTTTACATTTAGTAGCATTGCCAACAAAGGACTAATTTCCTTTTAGAGAATTAATTATGGCAACTAGGCTCTTCTTATTCACAATTTCCTTAGATAAGTTGCGTGCTGCTCACATCTATCTTTACCGGTTACTTACGTCTTCATCTCCCTTTTTGCTTAATTTATTTTTGTGAATCAATATATAATCATATTAGCTTCCATTCGATGTGTATGCTTTTTATATTACACATGATTAAATGACAAGATCAAAGAGGATGTGGTTATTTTATTTGGTTTGACGAATGGCTGAAAGAAGACCCTTAAAGATGTATTGGAAATGATGACCAATCGACTGACGAATTAAATATCGAAGCAAATTTTCCTTGTAAGATGAATAAAGATAATTTTCATAATGAATTTGCTTTAGAGACAGTCATTAGGTAGAATTTTTTTACAATTGTAACTTTAGTAGAAATGACATTTATTTTACTTTATATTTTCAAGTTATGTCGAAACAGTGTACACATTAATTTACTAACAAATTTAAACATGTATCTTAATGGTCTGTATTGTGCGCATTCTGTTTTATGTTTTTTTTGGGAATTATAAGATTTTATATATTAATCGAGGTTTCTATGCCCATCTTCAATGTCATAGTAGAACATGTGGAGGCCCGAATTTGTCCGTCTATCCGATGTCCAAAGTATGTCCGACCGAATTTGACCCGAATTAAAATAAGCCAAACATGGACATTTTTTTATCCGACTGAACGACCGACCGAGTGTCCAATATTTAATAACAAACTTGTATGATCCATCTTCGAAAAAAATATATTACATTATAAACATAATGTAAAACTAGTGATCTGAGTCAGGGTTTTATGCTTATGAACCGATCGGTTCAATCGTCGGTTCAAGTCGAGGTATGTTTTAGAATATGTGTACTGAGTCGATGTTGGTCGGGTGTATGAGCCATGAGGGTCATATGTACCCAAGTATATGATGATAACATCATGAACACAACAGAAAAGAATGAGTTATCAGAATATATGAGAGTATGCCAATTATTTTTTTATTTTATATATAGTTGATCGTGAAATTAGTTTAGGCTATTTACCACGTTAGGACGCGTTACGGGGAATTTGGGTGGGTTATTAGTTATAGAATGTCATTATGATGTTGTAGTATTTATTTTATTTTATGGAATTTTTCTAATTTTATGGATTTTTTTAGGATTTATTCCGAGTTAGTTATTATTGTTGACTCGAGACATTGGCGAGTCAAGTCTTATATACGATATTGCCATCAATCAAACCTCCGACCCATTTTCTCTTCCCCATCCAAACAGCGCCGCCCCCTTGTCATGGTCGTCGTCGCCGCCGCCGCCGCATTGCCCGGCCGCCGGTTGTCACCGCTACAGCCGCCGCGTCACCCGGCCCCCGATCGTCGCCGCCAGGCCTCGCCGCGGCGTTGCCATGATGCCCCGAGTGCCCCCGTCGTCGCCCGGCCTCCACGACCCCCGGAATCGCTGCTCGTTGTCGATTCCGCCGCCGCCGCGTCGTCCTGCTGCCGATCGTCGCCACTAGGCCCCTGCTGCGGCGTTTGCCGTGATGCCCGAGCACCCCCTCCGTCGCCAGGCCTCCACGACATCGGAATCGCCGCTCGTCGTCGATTCCGCTGCCGATACCCTCTATTCGCGTCGTCAATTCTGCTGCCGGCGACCATCGTCGTGGCCATCCAGTCACTGCTTTGACATTGCCAACCCTCCTACGGCAGCAGGCGGTGGCAGAGGCGGCGGCGGCGGCGGCTGACGCAGCGGCGGCGGAGAGGGTTTCGGACTGTCCGCGGACACTGCTTGAGGCCTGACGGAAAATTCGATGTCTGAAGTCGGTCGGACAAATTTTGTTCGACGAAATTTCGGACGGATGCGGACAATAATTCGTCCGATGTCTGTCCGACCAATGCCCACCCTTAATGGGAAGGATATACATGCCCCTTGCAGCTTCAACACAACCACAAAGCCGTATATCTCATTCCCATCATCGGCCATCAAGCTTGGTCTGACTTCATCCAAGATCATTTAACATTTTACTTTTCAATGGTAGGACACAACATGACTGCTGTCATTATTAACATCATAAATATTAAACTCGGTGCTTTGCGTTGATGTTATAAATTGAAAGTACACACTTGCTACAGTCGTAAGTATCCTCTCAAACATGACGTTTCAGAAAGTTTATTGCGTACCTAGCTAATGTCTCATAGAAGTTGTACTTCCTGTTACAACCTATAAAGGATACGAAAATAAAATGTAGAATGGAGAGTATGATCTATTTGATACCAAAATAAATTACCTATATTATACATGATTAAATGACGGGATCAAGGAGGATGTGGTTATTTTATTTGGTTTGACGAGTGGTTGAAAGAAGACCTTAAAGATGTATTCGAAATGATGCCAATCGACTGACGAATTAAATATGGAAGCAAATTTTCTTTGTAAGATGAATAAAGATAATTTGCATAGGGAATTTACTTTAGAGACGGTCATTCGGTAGAATTTTTATACAATTGTAACTTTAGTAGATATGACATTTATTTTTACTTTATATTTTCAAGTTATATCGAAATAGTGTACGTATTAAATTACTAATAAATTTAAAAATATATCTTACTTGTCTGTATTGTGCGCAGCGATGCACGAATCGGCCGATTCCGTGCAGAATCGGCCGATTTAAATCGGATCGACATCGCGCCAATCCGATTTCGGGGCCGAATCGGTCGGCCCCGAATCGGACTCGGCAATCGCCCGATTTCGAGCCGATTCGGATTGATTTAACTCGGAATCGGAATCGGTTTTTAAGAAATTACTAAAATACCCTAGGTATGATTTTTATTAAATTATTTAAGCATGGGTAAAATGGTAATTTGGATTTTAAAAACCTAAAATTAAACCCGTCTCCCCCTGCTTCCGCCGTTGCACTCGCTCCGCCGCGCTTCCGCCGTCCGACGCTCCACCCGATTCCGACCTCAAATCCACCCGATTCCGACCTCAGCTCCGCCCTCCGCCGCGATTCCGTCGTCCGACTCTCCGCCCGACCTTCCAACCACACCACCGCCGTCCGACCTCAACTCTGTCCGACCACGCCACCGCCGCCCGATTCCGAGGGTGGCATTCCGTAATTAATAGTTGACTCGAGTCTAACTCGAGTAAAAAATAATAATTAATTCTAAATAATTAAAAAAATCTTAAAAAATATTTAAAAATATCATAAACTATAATACACAAAATAATATCAAAATAACATCAATACCTAATTTTAATATATTTATATTATGAACTGTCAAATTATTATATGTGATCGATTAAATTAATTTGGACCGATTCAACTGAACCGATTCCTAGCCGATTCAGACCGATTCCGATTCCGACTCCCGGGAAAACTGATTCTGATTCCGATTCTGATTCATGCAACCATGATTGTGCGTGCTTTTGCTATATATATATATATATATGGGAATGCTGGTATGCGCTGCATCAATATGCAGCGCATATGCGAGCTCTCCGAGTGTGAGGAACTCAAATGCGAGAGTTGTCAGGATCCCTCGGGAATAGAACAGTCTACTGGCACTAATCCAGAGCCCGCTTTGACTGTCACAGCATCCGCTCATGATACGTGCAGTCGGTTTTCCATCTCTCGTCTCACTTGAAAATACGAAAACTATATATATATATATATATATATATAGGGCTGGGTAGGGATTTATATAATAGGCCCGAAGGCAACTTGTGGTAGATCTTGTTTTCGAAATCATCCTCAAGGGATCTCATCCTCGAGGGGTTATTAATCCGGAAAACTATTTGGTTAAATGGCTCGAGTTAAGTGGTATCCGATAAACGCCACCTAACCCGTCCTGCAGATAATAAAATAAACAAATAAACATACAATAGAAGAGCGTAAAATAGAGACGAGTCCTAAACGAACCTGGTAGAAGCTCCAAGTGTGTCATCGCGCCTAGGCGGCGAGCTCCTACTTCGTACCTACACATCAAAACTAAATACTAATGCTCGCTAACTAAATGATGCATCAAACTCAATGAACATCACACACAATACGAATAACATTCATCAATAGTCAAATAATCATAATGTGAAAAAAATTCTAAGTTACGTCATACTCGATTAGCATGCTCAAACTTGATCCTACATCATTAGATCACTCACTATTCATTCCCAATTAATTGCATCATGCAATCATCACTGCACTCATACTCATACATTTATCATGACAATTATTTAATTCTAGCATGCTATGCTAACAATCATCATCAATTTTAACTAATTAAATTAGAGGTAATTATACCTCACGCCATCAGTGATCTGCGACAGTTAGGGTTTCGTCGCACATCTCAGAGCTCGAGGTCGACGCTCGGCAGCATTCAAAGTCGATCAAATTCAACTGGATGAACTCCGCGGAAGATCTGCCAAATTCCTGCAAATTTAGTTTTCTAGCGGGTTTCGGTGGTTTTCCGGCAAGTTTCGGCTGTTTTCCGGCAACAACTGCCAGCGGCGTCTACTGGCCAAAAAGTAAGGGTATTGGCTACCCTTGGAACCGTCTCGGCAAGCCCAGCTCATCTACGACATCGACGTGGTCGATGGAAGTGGCGGCTAGCAGAAAATGGCAAAACAGAGCCGAAAACGATGGGTGGCTCGATTTGGCTGGCCTGGGCAGCGGCACAGCCTCCGCTCCGGTCAAGAAGGTTGTTGGTTGGTCGAGGATGTCGAGCCTACCACCTGATCGGTGGCGGTGACGGTCGCCGGCGGCGGAATCGGCAACACGACCAAAATGTAGATGCAGCGCTAGGCATGGCGATTCTGGCGTCACGGCGGCTTGGCGGCGGCCAGGACTTGTAAAACCCGTGATTCGAGTCAGGGTTTTACGTTACCGAACCAGTCGGTTCGACCGTTGGTTCGAGTCGAGTCAGTTTCATGAACCGCGTGCTGAGTCGAGACCCAGCCGTGAGTTATGAGCGATGAGAGTCAGATGTACTTGAATATATGATGATAACGTCGAGAAGATGGTGAGATATGAGTTATCAGAATATATGAAAGTATGCAGTATTTTTTTCTTTTTATATGTTTGATCGAAGAAATAGTTTTAGGCCGAATAACGCGTTAGGACGCGTTGGATTATATTCGGGTGGGTTATTAGTTATAGAGCATGCCATTTGGATGTTGTTGTGTTTGTTTTATTTTATGAGATTTTTCCATATTTTTCTAGATTTTTTAGAATTTATTACGAACTAGTTATTATTTTGACTCGAGTAGGAATCGAGTCAATACTTATTTACGAAAATGCCATCGCACGCACTTCTTCTTCCTCCCGACCCTTCCAAAACCCAAACCCTCGCCGCCGCCGACTGCCGCGCTGCTGCCGACGCCGCACGGCCGCCGATCAACGCCGCCCCGCCCCGCCGTGCTGTCGCCGTGCCGCCACGACCCACCCCGGCCGCCGTCTCGCCGCCACGACGCCGGAATCGGCCCACGAAGCCGCCTCGGCCGTCGACACTCCGAGCCGGATTCCGCCGCCGTCCGGCCGCCGTCGCCGCCGCTGCGACCACCAGTACCATCCCCTCGCTGTTGCCGACGTTTCCCCCATCCTCCGGACCGCCGTCGAGGCCGGCCGGAGCCTCGATCGGAGAACGCCGCCGCCGCCACCCACTTTCGACGCCGTCGCCGACGGCCATCGCCGCCTCGGCTACCTTGTTTGACACCACCATTGGACCAAGCTCGTCGAGCTGGTACCGATAGACCCCCTGATTGCTCCGTCCCGAATCGTCGCCGGAAAACCGTTGGAATCCGCCGGAAAACCGCCGACACTCGCCGGAAAACCGTCGGAACCGCCGGAAATTGGATTTGTGGGAAATTTGCCGGATCATCCGCCGAACGCACCCAATCCAATCTGATCGGACTTCGGACGCCGCTAGGTGCCGAATTCGAGTTTCGAGCCACGAAACGGAAACCCTAGCCGTCGCCGATTTTCGACGACGCGAGGTATAATTTATTTTAACTTAATTATTTGAAAGTATTGATTATTAGAATTGCATGCTAGGATTGGTGAATGTGTGTTATAATAATATATATAAATGTAGATTTGATTAAGGATAAAATATGAAATTTGTTTGATTGAGTGGTGTTAAAAATGGAGGCTAGAAACTAATTAGGTTAATTAGGTAATGATTATGATCTAATGCAAACTAACCTAAGTAGACTTGCTAGAATTTATATAGGTTGATGTGTGTTGATTGATGAGTGATTGTGTTGATTATGTGCATGCTATAGGATGTGTGATTCATCATGCGGGCGTTAGTTTTTAACTTGATTGTGTAGGTACGGTGTAGGAGCTCGCCGCCTAGGCGCGTGGACCCGTTTGGAGCTTCTACCAGGTCCGTTTAGGACTCGTTCTCTGATTTACGCTACTCTCTTGTGTATTTGATTTATTATGTGCAGGACGAGTTAAGTGGCGTTTTATCGAATCCCACTTAACTCGGGCCATTTAGCCAACGATTTTCCGGATTAATAACCCTCGAGGATGAGATCCCTCGAGTTTGGTTTCGAACTTCAGATCCAGCTCACGTTGCCTTCGGGCCTATTGTATAAATCCCAACCCAGACCTATATATATGTATAGTTTTCGTGTTTTTGTGAGAGACTGAATGAGGGAAATCCGACTACCGTGCTACGCGAGCGGGCACGTGTGTGTCGACAGTGGGCTCTGGAATGGTGTGCGGGCCGTTTCATTCCCGAGGGATCCTGACAACTCCACCTTTGAGTTCCTCAAACCCGGAGAAGTGTGGAGGTTCACGGGTGCTTGCATTGCAGCGCATGTCTAGACTTGTGGTTTCAAAGGGTACTGAAGGCGACTGCCTGAGAGTACTCGGCCTTCGTGCTCAAGGCCAGGAGTAATATGGAAGGTGCAGAGGGCGGAAAGGAATGAGATTTGACGCGAGAAGCAATAGAGAAATGGCCGAGGCATGAGAATGTGAAAGATAGGGGGACGCTGTCGACCCGAGGGCGACGGCTCTCGTATGTGCCCTGATGAGAGTTCTTGAGGAAGTATATGGTTTTCATTCAACAGGAGAGTTTGCTCTCCTGTGCCAGATTGATATTAGTTATTTTCCGGGCCGGTAACACTCGTTACTGACGGTTTTTCTATATATATGTAGGTGAGGAATGCGAGCGATGAAAGCTATCGGGACTGCGGAGGAGCAGCACGGAACCGCGCACACATGTACCTGCCGTGTGTAACGTATAATGACGGTGTGTTATAATTATGTAAGTGATAATTTTGATGTGTTTGCTTGAATAAATTACTTGTTATGAAACAAACTGATAAATATGAATGAGTAGGGAGCCTTGGAGTTCAGACTCGGCTCAGGTAAAAACGAATGAGATAATGGTTGAATGTCATGGTAGATTAGTATGTGTTACCGTATTTTTATAAAATAGTATATATTTTCTTTTGGTTTCTCATTTATTATTTTGTCTTGTCTTTGCTTGTACATCATAGCATGCATGTAGGACTACGTTAGAACCCATCGCATCCCATTCATGCATTTCATATTTGCATCTCCATCTTGAGACGCCGAGAGTAGATCCGGGTCGGCTTAACCGAATCTAGTAGATTAGCGAACGGTTCGGTCGCCGGTGACATTTCCGGGTCGGTTCACGGGTGAGCCGAAACGGGGTGTTACCGGACTAGTCGGGGCGGCACGGTGACTGCTGCGGCATGGGCCTGGCGGCAACGATCAACGGCGGAGGCCGACGTCGGCGGCGGTGGCGGCGACAAGAAAAAGGGGCGGCAATGAGGGTTTGGGGGAAAAGACGTTGGGGAAGAAAGAACAGGCTCGGTGGCAAAGTCGTAAAAAATACTTGACTCGTGTCCGGCTCGAGTCGAGAATAATAACTAAGTCGTATTAAATCCTAAAAAAAATCGGGAAATATCCTATAAAAATCAAACAAACACCAAAACATCATAATGATATGCTCTAGAACTATCAACCCACCCAAACTGCCCGTAACGCGTCCTAAGGCGGTGCACGACCTCGAACTAATTCTACGATCCACTATATATAAAAATAAAAAAAACAACTGGCATACTCTTATATATTCTGATAACTCATTCTGTTCTGCTGTGTTCATGACGTTATCATCATATACTTGGGTACGCATGACCCTCATAGCTCATACACGCGACTGGCGTCTGGCTCGGTACACGTATTCTGAAACTGACTCGACTCGAAAATAACGGTCGAACCGACCGGTTCTGAATATAAAACCCTGACTCGAATCGCAGGTTTTACACAATGGGGGTGTGGAGGCAGTGATGGTGTGGCAAGGAGGCGGCGACATCGATGGTGGTAGGGAGGCGGCGACAGCGACGAGGGTAGGGAAGTGGCGACGAGGGCAGGATGGCGGCCACAGGGCCGGCAGCCCGCCCCATCACCGCCT
>JAURVB010007028.1:0-11724 GCA_033002965.1 Piper betle
GGCCGCCAACAAGTATGAAAACTTTTTTTCGGAAAGTACAATCAATCTTGGCTGTCCCTATAGTCAAACAACCTAGATTGATTTGGGGTCTAGAAATTTTTCATGCTCCATACTTGTATAACCTTTTTATTATTTTTTATTATATAATTTTAAAAATATTTTTTGTGATATTAATAAAATCAATTATTACATATTGTTAGAATGTTCAGTGTCATTGCTGGTACATCTATTATGTGTGTGTCTATGTGTGTGTGCGCGTGCGTGCCTGCTACGCCTAATATAGATTATATGAGTTACATATTTAATTTGAATATTTTTTGTGGGTTTTATAAAATTATATTTATATATATTAAAAATATGGTGCATAAGTAAGTGATTAATAAATTTTTATTTATTTTTAATATCATTATTACCCATTTTTATTTTTTCAAAAGATACATAAATTAATATATATTTTAAAATTAATTTTATTATAATTACTTAGATAATTAAAACAAAAGGGTTAGAAATAATAAATTCTGTTAAAATTTTATAATTACCTTTATTATTTATTATTTTATTTATCTATATAATTTTTGAATTGTGGACCCACTAAATTGTTCAAAATAAAAGGTATAACTCATATAAACTATACGAGGTTTAGTCCATGTTTATAGGGCTATATATATATATATATATATATATATATATATATATATATATTTATATTTTATTTATATTTATATTTATATAGACACACAGCATAGAAACCTTAATCATAAAATAGACAAAGAAAATGCAAGATAATTTCTTAAACCACTCAATCGGTTAAAATAAAAAATATGTTATTGGTTTGAACAATTGTCAAAGACACACCTGCAGTACTGAATACCAGCGCTCCTTCTCTTTTGTCGAAAATGAAGACGTCGTTATTATTTAGAGTGTTTCTTAAATATGAAGATTAATTTAAAGATGGATTGTAAGTTATATATTACAAAAAAACTTATTTAATTTTTTTGAATGTATAGTTAGCACTGCAACATGAACAAATTGTTACTTGCATAAAATTTGTTTAATTTTTCAATACACAATTACTATGGTAATTAGGTACATAGTGCTCTTAAAATTTAAACATACGTCATTATATATAAGATGTTTATATTAATAAACTATTAATATTTAAACTATTACCGTAACATACATTATAAATTTACTATATAAAATATATTGTACGTGCAACTAAGCTTTTCTTATTGATAGTGAGAATTATTATATATTGATAGTCAGTCTCTTTGTGAGGGGTCATGTAACGCCCCATTTTCAATCCGTGGGCACACCAAAGTGGGATGTTATAATTTGAAAAGTAATTTTTTAGATTATTATCGTGCAAACTTTATAGAAGTGGATCTCAACCCTCAAGAGGCTTAAAACGGTAATCTTAAAGGGGTTTACATATAATGCATGTTGATCATAATACATACGAAGGCTTCCTACTCCTGATATGAACATTTTGAATCATGGGAAAAGCAGCGCCTACCCTGCAACTAAGAGGGCGACTTTACATAATGAAGATGATCACTTCAAATTGGAGAAGAGGCACACCCTCACAATAGTTAAGATGTTGAGCTTTTTGAAATACATAATCCAGTTCTTGAAAACTTAATTCTAGTACTTGGTTTAGGCATCTTATTATCTGATGCTGATGATATCGTAGTAACGTAAATTTTCACTCGTGGTTACCTGTTACACTTATCCGTGAACAAAATTTAAACACAAAGCATCATTAACGGTTAGGGCATCATACCCTAATACTCGGCCTTCAGGTGGATCTTCACGAGGTTTGAAACATAAGGTCCTCCATTTACTTTTCTTCTACATACAAACAGCTACAACCAAATAAGTCTAGCATATATGGGAAAGCAATAACTACCGATCTAAAATGACTACCAATAAAGCAATACTGACTGATGAGTGTCTCAACCCCACAAGGAATTCACTCAAATATCACCACACTCATCATGCCAAAACAATTTGTGCTGGATAAACAATGGCTACAATAGAAACAAGATCTTACAATGGTACAAGGTACATGCCCAGAGTGTTATCGATAACATGGCTAGAGGTGCATTGCTAGCAAGAGAGAGAGATATTCAATGATGAAATTCACCGCACACACATGTATATAATATATAAGGGCCAAGGTAAGGCTTATATTATATAGTTTCTAAATATTAAGTTCGAAAACCCCATCAAGGGATTTCAACCTTGAAGTATTATTAAACTGTGGAAAAACAAGACTAAATGACCCGACATCGAAGGGATTCTATAAAATGTCGTTGACGTCATCCTAGATCTAAAAATCAATGAAAACTCACTCGTAGAGTCAAGTAAAAGATAAAGCAGAGGATCCTACAAAACCAGTTAAGTCAAGCTTCTCTTCCTAACTCAACAAGTTCACTCTATGTATCCTAGCAAGTTAAAAGGGAACCCTAATCACTTGCCAACCTACATGGCATACACAACTAGGCGAAGTCTCCACATGAGCACAACATTAAAAGATACTCAACCTACTTAATTATCTTTTTAATGACATGTTAAACCTCATTAGGTAATTTAATTAGGATTTAAGGTTTCATGTACACTTAGTAGAAAGGCCCAACACTTAGAATTTATAAAACAGAATTAACTGGATAATTTTTTGGGTGGGCTAAACGTTGTTTAAATAGGCTGAAATTTGGACCTATGTGCCCTGACAATCTAAGGGTTAAGTTAAAAAATTACCACGTACTGGGCAATGGGGTCAACATAGTAAACTAGGCCCACTAAGGTTGGGATGGGGTGCTCGAAACAATGCTCCTCGACCGCGCACCAATTTTCCTAAGGTTTGTTCATGGGCTTAGAGACTCCAAATAGGCCTACGTATAAACTCTGATGGTTAGACAATGATGTGGCCTTGAATCCAGTAAATTTTAAAGTTCAAATTATAAGTATTTTGGCCTGAGTGGACTTTGGAGTGGAAGGTATTGGATACGTTATTCCTGGAGCTAGTTAGATCTAGTCGGATTGGGAAATTTCTACTGCAAAATATACTGAGCTAAAAGTTCTTTAATTTTAATATGGTGTTACAAGGATACAACCTAAGTGTGGGAGAAATTTGTTGAAATTTTAGGACCATTTGACTCGGATTTCTAATTGTATATCAAATGATTTATAGGGGACAATTATTAGGTCATCTTGAAATTTTTAAAGATTTTAATAAAATTTTTAAGTAAGCTCACGTAGGAGTACAATCTCAAAGCATGGCAACGTACACCCAATGTGTTAAGGAGTTTTTTTTTATGCCCTTAATGATGTTATCTTAGCTTGATGATTTTACTCGAGCTAGATAACATCCTAACCTACAAGCAAGCAAAATATTGAAAGAAAATACAACCAAGAACATGGTGGAAAATTAGGGAAATTGGCAGGTAGACTACTTGAAATAGTAAAGTTACCAACTTTTATCAATTTTGGCTCTCATACATGCTCATAGCTGCTTAATAATATGAAAAATGCTAAAAACAAATTATATATACATCATTGATGAACAATATTCATCAAGAATCATGCAAAATAGGCTCCTACATCATAAGATACAATTTATTTACTGAAATAGTGCATCATACAGCACACACATGCAACTTGCAAAAATTATATCTTTTTACATACATGTGAACAAATGATGACACTAAGTTTTACTTGCTCCTAACAAAGAGATTTACTTGGAAAAAATATATATAAATACATATAATCAATTATAACACAAAACAAACAAAAAAACTCTAAAAAGGAGGGGAAAAGAGAGATATTTTACCTCACAAGAGCTAAGGGGAGGTGTCTTGGGGCTTCTTACCCCAAGACCTATGACTCCTAGGCTTTTTCTAGGCTTGGAGACGGCTAGGAAGGACTTAGGAAGGCTAGGAAGGAAGTGGGGAAGCAAAGGAAGAAGGGAAAGGGGGAGCATGGAGGAGAGAGGGTGAAAAATAAGGGAGAAGGAGAAAATTTATAGAGAAAGGGAAAAGGTCCTAACACAAGGGTGCTCTCCCAATGCCTTAGTACTAGCCTCTACAAGCCAGACCACAAGAAGTCAGAAAACCAGGCATGCGACATGTTGAACCAAACCACACGCAAGTTTGGGTCAAACCTCTGGTCGCAAGGGTGCTCGTACCACACCTTTGCACTCGATAAAAATGGGAGGGAAATTCAAATATAGGAACAAGGGCGCTGGCGTAGCGCTTTTGCTTTCAGGCTTAAACAGGAAAAACTCTAAATCCTAGCACAAGGGCGCTCACAGGACGCCTTTGCGTTTGGACTGTTTTGTACGCACCTAGCACCCTAGGACAGCTAGAACAACCTCAAGAACCATGCCACGGGTCCTACATGGGTTAGGATTGACCGTGTGGGTTCCAAACATGAGGCAAGCAATCTAAACTTACGAAGGACATAGTCTTAGATCTAACTAGACTTGACATGACCAAAAAACCAAAATGAAAAGACATAGTGATGTAGTGCCTAACGAGGTTGGCTAAATACTCAAGGAAGCTAGGTCCTTGGCTCAAACACATAATACAACACATAGGATCAAAATGAAAAGGGCCAGACAACCACTCTGTCTAGGTCAAAGCCGAACCAGCACAAAAAGTCATCGGGCAAAAGGCCTAGGTTTCACAGGTCATCCTGTATCACTATAAACTAAAAATGAAAATGAATTTTGGTTAATATTACAAATATATTTTAAATTCACTGAAGCCACTGCATGCATATATGGAAAGGTTATTTACTTATGATTTCAAATTGAACAAAAGGATTCGGCCAGTCTAACACATGATCATTTGTACTATTGTTTGTATTTACCAAATAAAGAGTTATTTAAAATTAGTCATCTTGTATTTTTTGATATTTGAAATTGACTAATATATATTTATACTAAATAATATATTTTAATAACTTTTATATTTTTGAGTAATCAATCATAAAATTTATCTACAAAGAATCATTTATGGAGGTCGACTCAAAAAGTCATGGGACGGAGCAATTTGGGACTTTTGCGGAGTCAAAATGAGTTTCAAAATTATATTTGTCCTAGTTGAAATTGACACAACTAGTGTGGCCAAAAACAATAATACCGGTAGTAGCTCTGCACCTTGGCCATCTGCTTGCTTGCTTGGCTTGTGCTTCAATCTACCATTGTAAAATTTATATGTAGGCAATCATCGACTCCGACGATCGTGAGACACTCCAACCACTCCCAACGTCGTGAAACCACAACATCGACGCCCTCCTGTACTAAAAATTACTAGCAAAACCTTCAACTCTGTTATTATCAAAAAGTTCTGAGAAGAAATGGAGAAGAGAAGATGGGCCACTTATACTTCAAGCCACAATAAGTGGCTAAAGCTAAATATAAAACCCATGAATATCTAAATAATCAATTTTGAAACAATTCTAAATGTATAACAGCCATATCTTAATTACAGGTTTCCTATGGCCTCTCTCATCTTTCCTTCATCGGTATTTTTAAATTTATTTATAATTTTTAAAATTTAGGTTCAAATCGGTTCTACACGATTAAATCAAATATATCCGTTATCGGCTACAATTCTAATATAAAACGGATACAATATTTAAAACTATGATAAAAACTCATGGCAATTTCACCAAACCAGTAACTAACTCTGCTACCGTGTAACACCGTTACTCAATTCAATTCACAGCTATGAACTATGATCACCTTCATATACCACCAAGCCTAAAGTCAATTAACCATGTACATAGTTCAATCCTAATAAAGAAATCATTGACCTCAATATCAAAATTACAACAAGAGAAAAAAAATACAGTAGCAAGAATGAATATAGATTATATGCTATAGGAATAAATAGAAACTAGCCAAACTGCATGATGTTTTAAACTTAATAATTAATATATATATACATATAGAATTAATTTTAGAACTATTATTAATTATTCTTTTCAAATAAAAAATGAATATATATTTGATTTTAACAAACAATATATGTTTGAAGAATACAATAGTTGTATATAAATATTAAAATAATTTTAATTTTCCTTATAATCGAACAATCTAAATTAGGGGTTCCAACAGTCGCCCCCACATTAGCTTTACTCTCTCTCTCTCTCTATATATACTATATATATATATATATATATATATATATATATATATATATATTAGTATATAAGTCGATTTCGAGCTAGCTCTGATACATTTATTATATTTGTTTTATTCACTAAATAAAAGTTTATATAAAATTAGTTTATTTTTTCTTTTTGATGCTTAAAATTGTCAGAATTATAATTTTTATTATTTAAAAAATTAATTGAGCAAAACTGAATAAAATAATAAATTTTAATAACTTTTATTATTCTCAAAAAGTCAAACATAAAATATATTAATAATCAGTCATTTAATTTATCAATAAAGAATCGTTTGTAAAATTTGACTCAAATAATTACGGAGTAGACCTCATGCATGAGTTTTTAAAGTTTAAAATATATATATTATATTTTTTTGAAATTGGCACAACTAGTGGGGCTCAAAACATAACGTCGTGATACCACTAACAGCGCCACGCCTTAGCCATCTCTGATTGGTCATCAAGTTTGGTCTTCAGTCCGCCATCGTTGGATTTGAGTAATCAGACAACATAAAACCTCAAAATCGACGGACTCTGATACGAAAGCTATCGGCAAAATCTACAACTCTACTGTTATCAAAATAAGAAATGGAGTAGAAAAGAAGATGGAAATACCGACATACAATTAGGCTAAAGCCAAATACAACCACACCCATGAAAATCCCACTAATCAATTTCTAAACAGGCATATGATTAACAACCAATTATTACGGGTTCTGTAACCACTCTCAATTTCCAGAGATTAGAGAAGAAATAATGAATTAGGGAAGAAAGACGACGGCACGGTGGAGAGGTCTGATGGCTGATAGGGACCAGTTTCAATTCATCCAAAAACTCCACATTACAATTGGGTCTTTAGTAGCATAGCTTAACCCATTAAAGAAGCCCATATATGCTCCCTGACTCAAATCCAATAACTAAAGTATACAGAAAGAAAAAATGTATATATACCGCTTGCTAACATTTCAATTTGATGATCTACCCAATGGCTTATCTTTATGTTTTGGTTGGCATGCATACATATAAAGCACTTCTAGATAGTGTTCAGTACATGAGGTAACAACCCTAAATTTCACCGTGAAATCAGATTAAGATCATCAACATTTTGTTGTCATAGAATGAGAAGGTGAAGCCATCATGTATGCCTGGAGGATTTGCACAATAACTCCCTCTGATCTCCACATCACATTCCAAATTGTGGACAGTAGGTCATCTCCACCAACATCAACTCCATTCTTTCTCCTATATAAGTGCAAGCGTCTCTTCTCACAAACCATAAACATCTGCCATATAGTACAACTCAAGCTTCTTAAACCCCAGATATGGCCAAAGCTTCTCCCTCCTCTCCATTCTTCTCCCCCTCATCATCTCCTTCACATCCACCCACGCAATTCTTGTTCCAGGCCACTATGGGTGCTCTGGTGCACTTCTCCCCTTACCAATCACCTCAACCTGTGTTACTCCCCTAAGCATTTTCCCTCACTTGGGCCTTCCTCCATTCAAACCATCAACCCTTACTACCCATGTCCCACCTTGGCTCTTCCTCCGTACCAAGCCATCAACCCCTTCTACCCATAACCCACCTTGGCCTCTCCTTTCATGTCATACAACCAATTAGTTGGAGGTGTTTCTCCATACTACTATGGTTCTCAGGTTTTGGGCACTGCACCATTGTTCAGCCAGCTGCAGGCCAACCAGCTCTTCCAACAGCAGCAAGCAAACCAGGTCTTCAACCAGCTTGAGGCCAACCACCTCTTTAGCCAACTTCAAGCTAACCAAGTCTTCAACCAACAGCAGGCTAACCAGTTGTTCATGACCTCCCAGCTTGCCAATTACCTCACCATTGCCCGGTGCAATTGGCTACCCATCTGCGTGTGCTTACCCAACACCTAGAGGTGTTGTTGTCTAGGAAAGTCTGATCTTGTACTGCTATTGTTGCCAGGATGCCACACTTGTATGTGCAAGAAGCTCTTAGCAGTTCAATAATAATGAGATGAATAAGTTATTATATTAAGTTTTGGATGTTAGCTTGTCTTTGTTTCGTGTCATCGATTAGGATGAAGAGAGGTTGCATTTATTATTATTCTAAATGCAATATTGGTGAACATGATTCAAACCGCGGCCGGAAAAATCAGCCGATTTCACTCGGAATCGGCCCATTTCACTCGGAATCGGCCAATTTTACTCGAATTGGCCGATTTAAATTAGATTGGGTGGAATCCAATTCAAATTTGGGCTAGAATCGGTTTTTGAATCAATTTTAGATAAATTACTAAAATACCCTTAATTTTATATTATATAAATTATGTATATGTGAGCAAAATAAAATTTTAAAATTTACAATGATAAAAATAGCCCTTGTCTCCCTCCACTGCCGCTGCCGCCCCTTCGCTTTGGTAGGGCGGGGCGGGGTAGGGAAAGGGAGTCCGGGCAGGGCGGGGCCAGTGGGGAGAGTCTGAGTTTGGCGGGGCCGACGGGGGGAGGCAAGGCGGCGACGGCAGTAGTGAAGAGCATGAGTGGCATTCTCGTAATTAAAAGTTGACTTGATTTTAAGTCGAGTAAAAAATAATAATTAATTAAAATAATTTTAAAAATCCAAAAAATATCATAAAATATAATACACTCAATAATATCAAAATGACATTAATATCAACTTTTTATATATTTATGTTATGAGTTGTCAAATTAGTATATATGACCGATTTGGACCGATTCAACTGAACTGATTCCTGTTTGATTTAGACCGTTCAATTCGATTCCGACTCCCTCGAAAACAAATTCTGATCCATATTCTGATTTTTGCAACCATGATTCAAATGAAGACACAAATGGTGCATTAATATGAACTTTAATATGGACATTGGTATTTGTATTTCGATATATCTCCAAGAAAAATAATTTACCGACCCTTGATGGGTTTAACTTATCCATTGAAAATGGTTAATCCAAAACGAATATTAATAAGCACATTTCTATCAATATATTAAATATTAACCATAAGTAATATATGTGGGATTAACTTAAACTACTGTCATTCCCTTTTGTTCCTAAAATGTTTGACATAATTCAATTTTATGTTTCATGTTGATCAAATGTAGCCGAACACTAGCTTCAAAATAACAAGATGATATGGACCCAATTCATGATAATGTGCGTGCACCTGGAGACCATTGATCACCATGTTTACTTTTATGAATGCCTAAAAAAATTAATACTCATAAAATTATAGCCCAATAATTCACAATTTACGTTAATAACATTCTAAATCAAAGCATGATATATATGTTAATCATTAAGCCAAAATTCACATCGATTAGAGTTAAAGAATTAATATTGGTATTCCATATACTAATAAAATTCAGGTTATTTATTAATTATTATGTTTTTGTATTTCTTTTTTCTCAGTCTAATTTAATGCAAAATGGCGAAATAATTATAGCATTGGGTAATTCTGTTCAATAAATGATAATACATAATGCAATATATTATCTCACCATGCACATTTTTGTTCAAGACATTAAGCATCATAAGTTTCTCAACTTTAAGTGCAAAAAAAAAGTATAGTTTCTAGTTATGTGTTAATCAGTATTTGAGGCAACAACTTAATTAAGTTCCACCATGGATTAGATTAGGACCAATATTAGCTGCCACAGAATAGAATAAGAAGAAGATGAAGCCATGCATGCCTTGAGGATTTGCACAACAGCTCCCCTGATCTCCACTTCAAATTCCAAATTGTGGACGTTAGGTCATCTCCAACAACATCAACTCCATTTCTTCTCCTATGTAAGTGCAAGCCTCTCTTCTCACAGACCATAAGCGTCTGCCAATTACCACAACTCAAGCTTATCAAACTGCAGACATGGCCAAGAGCTTCTCCCATCTCGCCATTCTCTTGCCCCTTCTCTTCATCTCCTTCTGCCTCTCCACCCATGCAATTCTTGTTCCAGTCATCTTGCCTAATACAAACTAATTAACCTAGTCGTCCCTTCAATATTATTAAGAATCTATAGTAACCCTACTAATATTATCGGGAGTGGATATTAAATGTGAAATTAATTTTATCAGGAGTAGGTATTAGATGTAAAATTAATTTTGAAGATATCACAACTCTTATACTTTTTTAGCTTAATTAGTTATTCATGTGGAAGGGATGACTTCATCGATAAACTTATACTTGGGCTGAGTTGTTACATTATCTTTGATGAGGTGTTCAAATTTTAGTACCAAACGTGCTTGCTTGCCAGTGGTCCACAAGTATCAAAACCTATTTTGGCCATAACTTGCTGACTTTAAGGTCATTTACTCAGTTCAACTCACATTTAATTGTATAATAATTAGTTAGACATGAATTTCCAAGGCATTATAGATAATAACTAAACAACATTTTAGACATTATTTTATTTTTAAAATATCTATTGGCCCTTGTTGGTATGGTAAATAGTACAATTATTTTCTAATAGGAGTTCATTTGGTTGACATGAAAATAATCTACACAAAAAAGCATAAAAATTTGAAATGCAATGAAATAAAATGGCATGAAAATTTTAAAAGTTTATCTTACATGTTTGGATAGTAGAAAAATAAAATAAAAATAAAATATTTCCCTTTTTCTTTTTCGTAAGAAAAAATTACTTTGTGAAATTTTTGTATATACTTACTTTGATTTAAAATAAAATTTATTTTCACTAAATTTCTAAACATCCAAATACAATGAAATTTTTTATGTTAAAATTTTATATTTCTTTCCTGAAATTTTAGGACAACCAAACCGACCCATACTTAAACAAAGAATACAATATTCCAGTGCCTTTCACCTGCTATAAATTATTTCAGATGAATTATACCTATCAATATTGATTGCAATAGTTAAATTTTTTACGGATCAGTGGACTCAGTGGTTTACCTTTAAAGCAGTCATTCATATATGTCTTTGCTTTTTCTTAGAGGAAATTTATTTACTGAGTAAAAAGATAAGTAATTTTTAGATTCCTTTTGATTTTCTTAAGCAAGATTAAACTTATTTAATCTTCACATATAGCATTGGTTAGTTCCTTCAAATTTGAGTTCTTTATGTTTGGTTTGTCCCACATCGGTCGTAGAGGTTGTTGGTGATTTGTATATAAGCTAATGAAAAGTCTTATTCCTTGAGCTAGCTTTTGGATTGCAGAGAAGCCCGTGACACCTATTGCGAGTTTTTTTTGGTTGTTTAAAGCCCCTTTTGGGGTTCGAAGGGTCGAGTTTCCTTTGGTTGTTTAAAGCCCCTTTTGGAGGATCTTAGTATTTAAATCTCTCAAAAGTAACATTTGAACTATATTTTATACATAGAAAAATTAATTATATAGGGGGAATCGGAGGTGATATTGTCTTTTGGTAAAATTATATAAATTTTTGTTTCCTTTTTTTGTAGAATAGAACAAACAATTAATTTTTCATTTATTTAGTATTTATTATAACAATTAATTTAAGTAAAATATATTTAAATAAACTTGAAGTTATTATAACATAGTGTTATATATATATATATAACTTCTGAATGATAATGTGT
>JAURVB010007029.1:0-11749 GCA_033002965.1 Piper betle
AGAAAAACAAATGGTTGTCTCGTAATTAAACTTGACTCGACTCCGGACGCGAGTCAAAAATAAATACTAATTTTTTAATAAAACTTACAAATATAATACACATCAATGACATGCTCTATAACTAATAACCCACCCAAACTACCTGTAGTGTGTCCCAATACGTTATTTGCCTAAAAATACCCTAATGATTAATTAAAATAAATAAACAGTGGCACTTACATACCTTCACATATTCCTCGACAACTGCTCACTATCTTATTGACTCATCATCACATAGCAGCACACATGACCTTCACACCACACACATCGCAGCCCTGCCTACATCAGCATACAGCCAGAAATTGACTCAACTAAAATAATTGAAGAACCTATTCACACAGTCCGACCGAATCATGCTGACACAAGAAGAGCAGGCAGAAAGAAAAGACGAGAATCAAACACCGTCGCTCCAACAATGGAGTATATCCATTCAATGAGGCACATCATGAACACAGACCTAAAACAAGATCAAGACAGCCATGCATGATCAAGTCAACATGAATCGCTGCTGTAAACGCCATACTACAAGCATAAGAAGACCATCATCTCCACCAGCAGAATCAAAGTATGAGGCCATAGTGATGTCAACGGTCAAGTATACGAGACTCCACCTGCAAGGCCAGTGACAGCATGACAGTAAAGCATGTGTAGCTGCCATCAAAATAACAGAGAAGGCTAGGTTGATGGGACGTCGGGACTTTACCACGTGAAATGTCCCAACGCTGGACATCCAGTGGTCTGTAGGCCCACCATATATATATATATGACAAAGCAAGACTATATCCTTCAGCTAAAACTAACCATTGCAAATGACTATAAATAAAATCAAGGCAGATGGCAATGAATTAAAACTGAACACACTGAGCAATCATGGTTAGCATAATCCAATAATCTGAAATCCCTATGATGCATGTAATGAGATTCCTGAAATCTAAAGAATACTAAATGCTATCCGCTCACATCTAGGACTAAACCTTAGCTAACTAATAAAATCATATGTATACCCTGTGTATATACCGATTAACCATGCCTATTGTATCATAACTACAACTATCATATGCATGTCGAGCATACTCAAAGCATTTATAACATGCATATATAGCCATCTGGACCTCATACTTATTCTTAAAATTCTGCTTTCACCGCTCGAATCGACTCTGATGCTAACCCGCACAGGGTGTAAAACTAAAATCGGGTAAACCCCTAACCTCAAAATGGTTTACAATAACGTTCCCTAATTTTTTCCATAATGACCAAAATATATACTAATTCTACAATAAACTTTAGTCATACAACATCACCCGCCTAAGAGAAAATTATTTTATTTTGTGGTTTTTACAAGACAGCAAAGAATATTCGCACTAATTACAAATTTATGGAATTATCACCCTACTTGCACAAACCAAATTTATAAATAACTATCACTTTTATTTAAATCAAGCTCTTTGGTGTACACACAGCTTTTGACCATGGATCTCTCTAGGCTGCAAGGTTTGCCCTTTAGATGAGTCACAGCCTCCGTTGACCTCATCAGACGTCGTAGACACGTCGGAGCTCTACTGGTCCAGGTGCCAATACCGTACTCCATACCACCACCATCCCATCGATTAGACGCCGTTGACAACAAACCGCCTAAAAACCACCTAAAACCACCGAAAACCACCAGAAACCGCTAGAAAACTGGATTCGCTGGTATTTGCCGGATCTTCCCCGAAGATCATCAAATTGAACCCGATCAAACTTCGAACACCAACGAATGTTGAACTTGTGCCTGAGACACGCAACAAAATGCTACCCATCACCGATTGCTGATGACGCAGGTATAATTACCTCCAAATTAATTATTTAAAATCAATGATTGTTAGCACAACATGCTAGGATTGATGAATTGCTGTGTAGATATTTTTATTGTAAATAAAATATGAATTTTCTTGATTGAATTGCATTGAAACGGATGCCAAGGAACAAATTAGGTAAACTAAGTAATTCTTGTAATCAATCATTCAGTTAGTGGGCGTTAGCTTTAATGTGATGTGTAGGTATGGAGTAGGAGCTGGCTACCTAGGTGCGAGGACACACTTGGAGCTTCTCCCATGTCTGTTTAGGACTCATTCCCTGTTTTACGCTCAATTCTATTGTGAATTGTTTTATTACTTGCAGGACGGGTTAGTGGAGTTTTATCGGATCCCACTTAACCTGGGTCATTTAATCAATAATGGTTTTATCGGATCCCACTTATCAGAATGACCTTAGAGACAAATTACTAATCTCAGAATGACCTGAGAGATAATTACTAAAGATTTGTGTAATTAATGATAAAAACGAGTGAAATGATAATAGGGATTATATTGACTTGTTTTATTTAATTATGCTGCTTTGTGGTTTTATCACTAACGCAGAGTTACCTCCGCAGGTGTGCAGCATTGGATTGAAGAATAGAAGTGTGGTTGGTGGTTCTTTTACCAACCTAGGTATGGTGAATCGATAATAAAAATTGGACTTCCTTATTATTCTTTTGTGTTATAAATGTGGCTATGGGAAGCGGTCTGAAACTGTGGGATAGTTATTTTATATTTTAGAGAACATGATTTATTGTTATGATTTATATTACATGTTGTGAGACTTAATTGTTGTATTTAAATTCATGTTCTGGAATGTTACATTTACATTAACTATATTTTTAAGTAATACCCGGTCCGGTTCGGGCAAAGTACTTGCGTTTGACAGGTGCGCTTTAGTGGTTTATGTGTCATTTGATTCAAACTCATTCACTTGTATGCTTTGATCTTACTCGCTAACACTCGTGATCTTCTTTGAATTAAAATCAACATTGTCAATACTAGCATTTTATATGTTTGAGTAAATTCTGCACTTAATACTTGTTAATTTGTCACAATCAATTGGTAGTCCTATGACACGTGGGCCTGTTAGTTTGTGTATCTTGTGTTATTTTAATTAGTCACTACCCGTGCTGGATCCTACAAGTGGTATCAGAGCATTAGTTGGACAAAAACATGTTTTGGCTAGACTTTGACAATAGGACAACAGACAAAAAGACTAAGGCTTTGGAAGGTCAATTAACTACAAAAACCATTCTATGATGGCTCCAACTATGCTAATTAATCTATCTTATAAGGAATGTGGAACTCATAGGTTATTTCAACCCGGTAGACTTTTAATTCAGTTTAAAATGGAAAGCAAAGTGTTCGAATTTTGATGCTAACTTGTAATCACCCCAATTTCCTACATACATAATACCTAAATTAAAGACATTACTAATGTCATCCCTACTGCCACATGCATAAACACAAGTAATAAACACAACGGAATAATTCTATTGAGTCGATTGACACTTGTTTCCATATAAGACCTAATTAGAAATTCATACTTATATTACATAACCATTTGAGTATGTCTTAGTAAAAGTCTATTATTATGTTGTATTAAGCATGCCAAAAACAGAAATAAAATCATAATAGCGTCCTGTGGATCTAAAAGTCTCTTGTGCTTGCGCACAAATCAAAATCTTTTCCTCAGTAACTTGCTAAAATCATACCAAGTGCACAACTTACATATGTAGTAATCATGATAAGAAATATGTTTAAACAACATTAGATTAAACATGATAGAAAAATCAAATAAACATCATTCATAACATATATTACTTAATCATAGCATTCATTAACTGAACATTAATTGACTTGAACCAACTAAAATAATGATTATTAGTATAGCATGTTTGGATGCTAGGATTGAATGATTGATGAGTTAGATATTTTTATGTTAATAAAAATATGAAGATGTGTGATGGTGTGATTTTAAAACGAATGCTAAGTAATTAATTAGGTAGACTAAAAAGTATTGTAATCTAATGCAACGTTGAGTAGGAAAACTTATACTGATTATTATTGATGTGTGTTGATTGGTGCATGGGTGATGTGAGTATGTTATAGGATGTGTTTATGCATCACGAGCATGTGTTAATATTTAGTTTTGGTGTGCAGGTACAAAGTAGGAACTTGCCGCTTAGGCACAGAGACACGCTTGAAGCTTCTGCCAAGTCTGCTAGGACACACTTCTTACATTTTATCACTCCATTCTATCAATGATTTGATTTCTAGATCGTCAGACGTGTTAGGTGGATGATTTATCAGACCCCACCGAACACAAGACATCTAGTAGATTATTTTTCGGAATTAATAATCCTAGAAGATGAGATCCCTCGATTTTGTTTTGGAAAATAAAATCCACCTCAAGTTACCTTCCGACCTATTATAATAAGTTCCATCCCCCCCCCTTTTTTTGGTTGTTTTACATTTTTTAGATAGAATCTTGGTAGGATCATGTAGATCATTTTATTTTTATCATTTTAATATATTATTCAATATGTTTTGCATGTTAGATCATTATAAAAATTTTATTTTTATATAAAGTTCATATAATGTTTGCACCTTTATTGATGTTTGGGTTGTATTTTGTTCATTTTAAAATTTTAAGTGGTAAAATGCTACCTAAATCACCTAATCAAGGTTGTGACGATAAAAAGATTTAAACTTTATCAATTTTTCTCGCATCTGGGTCACTTCAGATTGTGCACTAAATATTAATTAATTGAAAATGAGCCCACAGTGTGATCCTAATTAACTTCACAGTGAAATTAATTAATTTAATAAATGTAAAAGACTTAATTAGTAAAATTATTTTTGGTACAATTGGATTAGGTGATTATGACATCTGAATCTGTTCCACTGAAGCCAACCAAATCTCATCCAATTTGAAATCTTTCAACTTCCAGATCTCAATTCGTCGCAACAATTTAACTGTTGGGTTACTAACTAATTTACCAAATAGATTAGATTAATTTAATAATGATTTAGATATTGTACTAGTGTGTAGTGTCCTAAGATATCTCAAGCTCCTGGACACTCAGACATATTACGATATCTCAATTGCATGGGTGTAAGCTCATTTGATGTTCCTAATATTGTAACACCCCAATCCAATTCACTCTCAACCCAGACCGGAACCGTTACAATATATCGAACTACTCGTAAACTAATTAATTTGGTTGACCCAAAAACCTAAATGGCTATGATATAACCCTCTCAACGTCTCAAGATGGAGTATGCCGCTAATGCGCAAACAATGTATGAATGAGATGCAAAACCCTAGCAGGATGCTACATGAATGTCGTTATGATGGTCACACAAAAATAATTACAATAGCAAACAAAATTCACGCAAAATTCTGAAATAAAATAGACAGAATCTCCTCAAGTGCAATAAGGGGACGACTTGTTAAAACAAAGCACAATATAGTATATATAAAAACATTAGTTTTCACCACAATAAGGTTCAAAACATCAACACATGTCACAATCAAGGTTTTGCCCCACTTGCAAATCATGCTCATCAGATTTGGTTCATTTTTATCTTAGCATAGCAAATCGTTCATGAACATTTAGAACATTTCCAGAATATTTCTAAGACAAGTCCAAACATTTTTATCAGGGCATATGAGCCTCACAAACACATTCACATATACATAAACATTTATATCCACAACATCATTCAAACCACATCACATCATATGCAAAAGTCTACGTGGCGCCAGGTTTGTGTGTGCAATGCAACGCTACTCCTTTGTCAAGGCCGGCATGTTCTGTTCATATTCCACACCTGCATATAGAATAAGAAAATGTCAGCAACGATTGTCACTAGTCCAGAAATAACTAATGTCAAACTGAAACATGATAGTTAACTCTCATGGAAAACAAAGAATCATATATCTTTCTCAAAACTGTCATAAGGGCAACTACATAGGAGCCATTGAGCAACTGACTCAATAGCATCCTGATCTAACTAGTACTGTGCCACTCTAGGCAATAATTTTCTAATCCCACTCTCGGGAAACCTATGTCCTAAGCCCTCTCCAAACCTCCACATTTCTCTTAGCCTTGAGCACGTAGGCCGAGTACTCTCAGGCATGTACCTTCAGTACTGTTTGTACCATAAGTCCGGACACATGCTCTACTTAACAGTACTCGTAAACCTCCACATCCTCTGGGTGTGAGGCACTCAAGAGTGTAGTTATCAGGAACCCTTGGGAATGGAACAATTTGCTCACTAATCTAAAGCCCGCTTTGAATGGCACGTGCACCTGTTCGTGGTACGTGCGAGTCGATTCACCTTCGCTTGTCTCACTAAAAACTCAATAAAAATTATTTATAGGGCTGGGATGGAACTTATTATAATAGGTCTAAAGGCAACTTGAGGTGGATTTTATTTTCCAAAACAAAATCGAGGGATCTCATCTTCTAGGATTATTAATTCAGAAAAATAATCTACTAGATGTCTCGTGTTCGGTGGGGTCTGATAAATCATCCACCTAACACGTCTAATGATCTAGAAATCAAATCATTGATAGAATGGAGTGATAAAATGTAAGAAGCGTGTCCTAGCAGACTTGGTAGAAGCTTCAAGCATGTCTGCTGTGCCTAAGCGGCAAGTTCCTACTTTGTACCTGTACACCAAAACTAAATATTAACACCTGCTCGCGATGCATAAACACATTTTATAACATACTCACATCACCCATGCACCAATCAACACACATCAATAATAATCAGTATAAGTTTTCCTACTCAACGTTGCATTAGATTACAATACTTTTTTAGTCTACCTAATTTATTACTTAGCATTCGTTTTAAAATCACACCATCACACATCTCCATATTTTTATTAACATAAAAATATCTAACACATCAATCATTCAATCCTAGCATCCTAACATGCTATACTAATAATCATTAATTTTAAATAACTAAATTAAAATAATTTATACCTTGCACGTCGTCGGCAATCGGCGACGGCTAGGGTTTTGTCTTACGGTTTGAGGCTCAAATCGGCACCCTGTTGCTTTAGAAGTTCGATCAGGTTCGACCAGAGGGATTCGGCGGAAGATTAGGTGATTTCCGATGAATTTCGGTGAATCCAGTTTTCTAGTGACTCTTTCAGCGGGGCAATAGGTTGTAAGGGTCAGCACCAGCTTGGCGAGCTCAACCCAATAGTGGTGACGGCAAGACCGGCCGTGGCAGCGATGACCGCTAGTGGCGGCCTCGAGTTCTGCCAGGGCAATCGGTCTGCTCCGATTGGGCCCACGGCCGGCCTCAGCGGCGGCACTAGGTAGGGGGGAAATGTCAGGGAGGTTGAGGGGAGGGGTGTCGGCATCACGGCGCTGGTAGAATTGCATCGGGAGCAGCGGCACAATCGTGGGGCGATTTCAGCATCGCAGTGGCTGGACAGTGGCCGAGGGTGGTCGGGATGACATGGCGACTACACAGTCGAGCTGGGCGGCAACGTTGACGGCAGCCACAAGAGGCGACAATAGCAGCGGTCGAGGGTTTGGGGGAAAGAAAATGATCAGGGTGGTCGGTGGCAATTTCATAAATATACTTGCTTGATTCTGGCTCGAGTCAAAAATAATAACTAACTCGTAATAAATCTGAAAAAATCCAAAAATCAAGAAAATTCCCATAAAATAAAACAAACACCACGACAACCAAATGACTTGCTCTATAACTAATAACCCACCCAAATACGATCCTGCGTGATCTAATACGATATTCGGCCCAAAATAATTCTATAGTCACAAAATGAGAAAAAAGCAAACCATCAACTGTATACTCTCATTTTTAGTGATACCTTAGTTTGCTTATGCATATTTGACGCTATTATCAAATACTTGGGTATACATGAACCCTCATAGCACGTGCATGCAGTCATCCTCGGCCCTGCACACATGTTCTTGAAAGCTGAATTAACTTGGACCACGAGTTGAACCAACCGGCTAACACCCTAACTCGAGTCATGGGTTTTACAAATATATAGACATCCCAGTTATGTTTTCAGCACGTCGTTTATTAAGCTATTCAATTTATTACACTGGTATTAGAATTCATGTGGGAGCACAGTTAGCAGATCAAATCAGTGTGTGTATATTTAAGTTCTTGTTGCATGCCATCCATCCTTATTGCATCATCTAGGACTGTTCATGCATTGGATGCATTCATCATATAGGATCGTGTAGCTGTTTGCATCGCTAGGTCGCTCAGAGTTGGGATTGCCACAGTTGGATAAGGAGCTCTTCTCAGATCTGTTGGGACTTTCTTCTGCTTGATCTTTAGCTTGGCTCACATGATTTAATTTACATCGTAGAACGTAGTTAGTGAAGTTTTATTGGATACTACTACCTACGAGTCATTTGATTGATCTTTATGATTAATAAAACCTACGTGCTAAAATCCTTTGATGAGATTTCAAATAGATACAAAATCTAGCTCAAAGTTGCAGTTTAGCCCAAAACCGTATACATTACCATTTCGAATTTTGACTTGCGCATGGGATGGATGGGATGTGTGACGTCACCGTGGGGCCTGGTCAACATCCAGTTGTGGTGCTCGGTGACATTCTCATATATATGATATCAACAATTACTACTTGCTAGTAGTGTATATTTTACCAGTTTTCAGAATGTACACTTCCGTCGAGTATATCCAAACAGTGCAGCGTTGCAGTGATTACTTGTAGGCTTTATTGGCCATATTAGCTACATATTATCATGAGCTATTTTCTGGTTCGTGTGTATGCATTGCTAGTGATTATAATTATGATTATGAGTAGGCCCTATCAGCCGTTTTCTTATGATCAGTGTGGTGGAGATGTTGTTTCATTTAATTTCGCCTCGTGGATAACTATTTTATCAATTTGCCAATATTGAGATTTTCCCTATTAGTTATTTGGGATTTAGTAATGCTCATTAGAGTGTTGCAGTTTTGGCTGGTGTAGTTGTACGTATCACAAGAACTCTAGTGGATGTTAGGCCAACGTTTTGGTGTTGTGAGCATTTGGCTATTTAGTTGTGTGTCCCTTGGGGACTTTGCTATTTGGTCGATATGTTTGACTTGTTGATGTTGATATCTTGAGACCATGGATAATGTGATGTTGTTGTGGTAGTGTGGCCTTTTCTTGCTGGCACATGCACGAAACAAGAAGCGTAAATGCAGAAGCAACCCCTCAATCGCCAGGGCTGAACCTGGCTATGAATTCATAACCTAGCTATGATTGTCGACGGATTGTTTATTGAGTGATTAAATACTAATTAATTCATAATGAATTCAAATTGAGTTGAATTAAATCAAGTGATGATATTAGTAATAGTTGATCATATGTTTATTAGCTTCTGTTTATAGATGAAAGCGTGCTTTATATTATATATAGATAACTAAACTTATTATTATTACTATTATTATTGCTAGTGTTGTTGATTTATATATATGGTTGTCTTTTAAATTCATGATCATGTAGGATAATTATTAATAAATAATTATTTATGTAATAGTAAATAAGTATATTGTGTTTTCATTTGGGATATGTATATTAATTATATTAGATAATGTTAATAAATATTAGAGGTAATTATGATCTATATGTGTTTGTTAATGGTTATAGTTAATTAATTAATTAATGACATTGTAATCTATTAATTAACTGATTATAATTAAATAAAGTAACAAGGATGGTGTGTTTATATCTTAGTAAGTTAATATGCGTTTGTGATCATGGGTTATTAATTATTAATCAATTCACAAGTACAATTAATTATTGTTAGGTTAGTTAAAATGTTATAAATTCATGTGAATGAGCATATTATAACTGTTTCATGAATATTTTACTAGTTAAAATGGGATTAGTATTAAATTATCATTCAGTGTTTACAATCATTTATATTTATGATGTCACTACTAAAATATACAAACATAAGAACCATGTGTTGTAAAACCCAGGCTTTTCGCCCGATGGTTTTAATTTAGGTTCGGTCGTGACCCGGATCGAGGGTCTTACCTGGCCATTTTGGCCATGTATATTATGTATGGTATCTAGGTATGTATGAGTTGTCTGGCCTTAGCCTCCTTCGGCGTTCAGTACGCCTGTTTGGATGCGTCACGCCTGGCTTTTTAATTTTGGTCCAATTTAATCGTGTATAGTTAGATGTTAGGACCGTGTCCCTCGCGTGTCTTTTGTGTGCTTGCCATGTGTTTGATAACCTTTCGAACCGTCCTAACCCCTTTTGGGACCTGCAGTGCAATTCCCGAGGTGGACCCGATCGCTTTAGGGTAAAAACCCTAAGTTTTTGGGTTTTGAGATAACCCAACCCATACCTTTTAGCTAACCCAACCCATACTTCTTTAGCTAACCCAACCCATACCTCTATAGATATAGCACCCATACCTCTATAGGTATGGCACCCATACCTCTATAGGTATGACACTCATACCTCTATAGGTATGACACCCATACCTCTATGACATCACCAAGCCAACCCATACCTCTATAGGTATGGCACCCATACCTATGACATCACCAAACCAACCACCATTTTTCTATAAAATCCACCCCTTCCCTCACCTTTTCACCATTTCTCCTTCCCTCCTCACCTCCAACCACTTTCTTCTACTCTCCTTGGCCTTCTTCTTCCTCCTTGGAGCTCCAAGCAACCCCCTCCACGTTCCTAGCATCCTTGGGTGGTAGGCTTTGAGGTTGGATGCCTCAAAAGACCTCCCCTTGGTCTTCACTCGTTAGCATCAGGTTTGGGCTGCCACTGTTTCTCGTTGTTTGATGTGTATTGCTTGTATGATTCCATGAATTTATTTTTAGAACATTTTTATCATGTATATCTGAATGTTAGGAGAAGTTTAAGTACACATTTATCTTATTTGGACATGTAAATAAATAGATATGATTTTTATAATGCATGTAGGTCACTGATATGCACCATTTCAGTATAAAAATCATATCTTGCCATTCTGATGTTCCATTTGCAGGATTCTTATTTTGTTGAACTCACAACATATAGATCTACAACTTTTGTGTTTGGTGTTTTACCTGCCATGCCCTAGAATTTGCATGTATGAGGGTAAAAACTGAGGAAAGGTGGCGACTTGGACCGTGATAGTGTTATAAGCGCTCCTTTCTCCAATTTTTACTCTCTGACCTTGTAGGATCTGTTGATGCACAACATGCCATATTTTTCATGGTACTTTTATGAGTTCTTGGTAAAATTTTAATCCTAATATAACCACTAAATAATCATGAACATAACCCATAAGTACGCCTTGTATTTCCTGTGTGTTTATGACTATGAGCATAATCTGTGATTGTGTGATATTTTAAGCCACGAATTTTAAACTAATAAAATCTTGTAAAATTATATGATACCTACACTAATTGTCTACTTGAAATATGTAAATTTTGGGAATGGTTAAAAATCATCTAGATATGTTTTAGAGGTGTTTACCAGGATAGTGTAAAGATGCTGGGTGAAAACCCTAGTTTTTCACTCCAGTTGTAAATTACCTTAAAATAGGTTAACGGTGTTGGATTTCAGTAAAACTTGGTCCACACCTTACCCTATGTCTCAGTAGCACCGTGACCAATTTTGGGGCCATTTGGGTAGGTTCCCAATTTTATTTGTAAATTTTAAATATGTTAGGGTCCAGATAGCTCCAGAAACAGCCCATCCAGTGACCCAACTTGTAAAATCCACTTAGGCTCATTTACAAAGTAAATTTGGCCTATCTCTTACTGGGATCAAGCTACGTGTGTTGGCTAACTAGGCCCACTGACCCAACCCCATTTGGAGTCCTCTACCC
>JAURVB010007030.1:0-14769 GCA_033002965.1 Piper betle
ACTGACGTGTTTTATACTATATGTAGGTAATAATCACGAGTTGGAGGAGCCAGCTTGGACGGAGGAGCAATGAGGTCTTGTACACACACACATGTTAGATTTCTGAATGTTTAATATTGTATTATTATGTTATTATATTGTGAATGACATGAGTAAATGTTTGAGCATGATGATATGATGTGAATGAAATGCTAAGACACGATAATAGAATGCAAAATATGATCAGAGTTGAGCAGCGGAAGCGTAGTGGGTTGAGACCCGAGCTTCAGAATGAATACGTTATAAATGAGATTTTGTGTGATTGTTAATGCATGCCGATATATTTGTATATATATTATTTTGACAGGGTGGGCCCATAATTGCACTTTTAGGGGAGACCCTGTTAGTTTTACTTCAGAATTTTCATCGATTTTGCTCGTAATTGTGATGGTGTGAAATTTAATTTGCATGTCATTCATGTAGTACCATGTTAGGATTTTGTGCATGCATTCATTCATGACAGATCGTATCTTCATCTTAAGACGCTGAGATTGGATCCGCACGAGTTAGGTTCGCGTTAGCCGACCTAACCGGGGCCTGTAACATGCCGGTTTGGTTCACGAGTGTGAACCGGATTTGGGGTGTTACACTTCATAAATCACCTGGTCCTGAGCACAGAGGCCGAGTACTCTCAGATAGTCGCCTTTAATACCTTTTAAATTCACATGCCTAGGCATGCACTGCATTGTAGTACCCATAACCTCCACAATTCTCCAAGTTTGAGGAAGCTTAAAATGTAGAGTTGTCAAGATCCCTTGGGAATAGAATGACTCGCTCACCAATCCAGAGCCTGCTGTGACTAACACGAGAACTCTCTCATGGTACATGTGTCTCTTGCTCACATCTCAAACAAAACCATCAAAATCATATTGTAGGGCTAGGTAGGGATTTTCAAAATAGGTCAAGAGGCAACTTGATCTAGATCTGAATTTTTAAACAAACTAGAAGGATCTCAACCTCAAGGGTTTTTAATTCATAAATCATTCTTTTAAATGGCTCGTGTGAAGCGGGAATCCAATAAATCTACCACTCAACACGTCCTGCATTAATCAAATCAAAACACAATGGAATAAATCATAAAATTAGAGATCGAATCCTTAATGGACTTGGTAGGAACTCAATGTTGATTCTTGCACCTTGGTGGTGAACTTTTACTCTGCACCTACACATCAAAGCCAAATGCTAACACCTAGTATGATGTATGAATGTCACACTCATCATCAAATCATATGCAACATGGCATCCATATCATGACAAAAACCCTAACTAGGGCATTCAATCCTGATCAAGTTATCTATGATAAACCATCCAAATGATGAGGAATCTACAATAACAATTACATTCATATATCATACCAACTTGCATTCGATCCTATGATAGAATTATCCACTTTTATCGATAATATATATATTACAACCAAGTGTATCAATTAGTAAGCTATCCAACAATTTTATCATTCCAATTTATCAATAATCCCACATATTCCTCAAAATTATGAAAACTAATTCATACACTATTATGCAATTAAATTAATAATCCTAATCATATCCCAATTATCAAACATGTAACGATAATTAATAATCTATGATGCAATTAAATTTAAATATGAGGTGCTGGTCTCCTATAGTCATGACAAGAGAGGAGGTTGGCCTGTGTCATGGTGATCTGGCAAGGTGGCAGTGGCATCTGCTCCGGCGACTGGCTGAAGAAGGAAAAGAGTGTGGGTGGCGGCTCGGTGGGGAAGAGAAGGACGCCAGGAAGAGTGTGTCTAGGCTGCCACATGAGCCAAACTAGTGTGGGGAGGGGACGACCTAGGCTGTGTGATGCCTGATTTGTTGAGAATTATAAAATCATTGTATTAACATTGGCATTAAGCCTTTACATATAAAAATGTGAGAACAATCTAGAAGACTTGGGCTACAAGAAAACCAAGAAGTAGCCATTACTACAGTAACATTTCAGTATATCAAAATTTACATTATCTCCACACACTTATCTCTAATACCCCCCTTCAATCTAGACATTGCTACAATTCCAAGCTTGAACAAAATTCATGAGAAAGGCTAAAATAATAGTGCCTCGGTGAAGATGTCAGCAAGTTGCTCTATTGTGGAGAGATGCCTTGTTTCAAGCTTTTTAAGTGCGACTTGTTCTCTCACAAAATGATAATCAATTTCGACATGTTTAGTACAAGCATGAAAAATAAGATTCACAAAGAGAAACAAAGCACGAAGTTTGTCACAATAGATTGAAGTATGTGAAGATCTTGGAGTAAATATGTGGTCCAATTTATTTCAGCTAAAGCAACAACCATGGCAAGATATTCAGCTTCAGTACTCGATCTGGAATTAGTTAGTTGCTTCTTAGAAGACCATGAGATGCAATTAGCACCAACAAATGTGCAATACCCTATAGTAGATCTTTGTGTAGTTGGACAACCTGTCCAATCTGCATCAGAGTAAGCTGAAAGCTGAAAATTAGTGTGAGTAGAAAATGACCATACTCCAATATACCCTTTACATATCTCAGAATTCTCTTCACTTGAGCAAGATGAAAGTCAGTAGGATTGTGCATATGCTGACATACCCAATTCACAGCAAACATGATATCAGGTCTTGTAAATGTTAAATATTGTAATGAACCAACTAATTCCCAATACAAAGTTGGATTGCAGAGTAGAGGAGAATGCTCTGGAGTATTAAGTTTGCTAACCATTGGCGTGGACAGTGGTTTACAATCCATTAGGCTTGCTTTCTAGAGTATCTGTAGAGTATACCTCTTTTGAGACAACAAAAGACCTGATATAGTGGTTTGCACTTGAATACCAAAGAAATGATGAACCTACCCAAGATCCGTCATAGCAAACTCCCAATGGAGTTGAAGTAGAAAATTGTCTAATAGAATAGAGGTATTTCTAATAATTAACATGTCATCAACATATAGAAGAAGAAAAACAATGTTATCATCTTGTTTCATAACAAACAAAAAAGAATCTGCATTACTGGAAAGAAACCCCTAAGAAAATTAAAAAAACTGAACTTACTGTACCACGCTCTCAGTGCTTGCTTGAGTTCATATAAGGCCTTCTTAAGTCTGCAAATAACATCAGGATACCATGCATTTTTAAACCCTGGTGGCTGGAAACGTGTACAACTTCTTGCAACTCATCATTTAGGAATGCATTTTTAACATCCATCTGATGCACATACCGGTTCTTGATAACAACAAGAGATAAAACAAGTCTTACAGTAGCTGGCTTGACAACAAGTGAGAATGTCTCTGAATAATCAACTCCTTGTTACTGATTATAACCTTTTGCAACTAACCAAGCTTTCAATCTCTTAATAGTATTATCAACATTATATTTTACTTTAAAGATTCACTTAGTTTCGATGACATTAATATGACTTTCCTTATCAACAAGTTCCCATGTGTCATTTTCCTCCAATGCAACTAGTTCCTCTTGCATTGCTTTTAACCATCCAGGATGTGAAAGTGTTGCCTTTATAGAATTAGGTTCAGTAACATCTTCAACATTAGTGATCAAAGCATATTTTAGATTTGGTTTTATGATACCTGTTGTTGACCTTGTAAGCATTGAATGACCTTCAACACACTCAGACTTAGAAGAAGATGGAATTGAAATAGCACACTCTTGAGTGCAAGGACTATTTTCTTCATTACTATCAGTATTGGAGACAGATAAAACAAGAGAAATAGATTGATTTTCTTGAACAAGTGAGATCAATTTTCCATCTTGTCGTTTTGTAGGTTGTGTCAGATTAGACAAAGGAACATAGTCTAAATATGTAACACCCCGTTTCGGCTCACCCGTGAACCGACCCAGAAATGTCACCGGCGATCGAACCATTCGCTAATCTACTGGGTTCGGTTAAGTCAACCCGGATCTGCCCTCGGCGTCTTAAGATGGGGATGCAACCATGAATGCATGAATAGGAACAATTGGGTTCTAATGCGGTCCTACATGCATGCCATGACGTGCAAGCAAAACAAAACCATACAACAAGCAAGAAATTTAAATAAAAATTCATTAATTTTTACGATAAAATGGACAGAATCTCCCCTAGAAGTGTAATAAGGGCCAACCTGTCCACGACAAGGGTATATAAATATTTTATCAAAATACGATAAAACATAACAATCTACCATGACATTCAATCATTATCTCATTTGTTTTCACCTGAGTCGAGTTTGAACTCCAAGGCTCCCTACTCATTCACATTTATCCATTCCTTTCATAACACGCAATTCATCCAAACAAACACATCAAAATTATCATTCACGTAGCAATAACACACCATCATTATACATTACACGTGGCAAGTACATGTGTACGCGGTTCCGTGCTGCTCCTCCGCGTCTCGATAGCTTTCATCCCTCGCATTTCTCACCTACATATATATAGAAAAACCGTCAGTAATGAGTGTTACTGGCCCGAAAAATATAACGACCCAGCCCAAAGTGCAACGTAATAGGCTAAGTCATTTCTTTAAAATGGGTACCCCGAAAGTTAAAGGTCTATAGTCCATTCCCACTTATAAACATGATCTTCTCCTAGTAGGTATTAGATGTGGGACTAAGTTGAGGGATCTCACAATCCACCCACCTTAGGAAATTTCGTCCCCGAAATGCCTATACTTAGCCCGTTGCTAGCCCTAGCCCACGACCTTTCTGGCCCGTGACCGGCAGCCTAGCCAACGTTCCTAATCCAGCCCACCATCTAACACAGAACCAGGTCGGCTCTAATACCATTTGTAACGACCCAGCCCAAAGTGCAACGTAATGGGCTAAGTCATTTCTTTAAAATGGGTACCCCGAGAGTTAAAGATCTATAGTCCATTCTCACTTATAAACATGATCTTCTCCCAGTAGGTATTAGATGTGGGACTAAGTTGAAGGATCTCACAATCCACCCACCTTAGGAAATTTCATCCCCGAAATGCCTATACTTGGCCCGTTGCTAGCCCCAGCCCACGACCTTTCTGGCCCGTGACCGGCAGCCTAGCCAACGTCCCTAGTCTTGCCCACCATCTAACACGTAACCAGGTCGGCTCTGATACCATTTGTAACGACCCAACCCAAAGTGCAACGTAATGGGCTAAGTCATTTCTTTAAAATGGGTACCCCGAAAGTTAAAGATCTATAGTCCATTCCCACTTATAAACATGATCTTCTCCCAGTAGGTATTAGATGTGGGACTAAGTTGAAGGATCTCACAAAAAATAACTGATATCAATCTGGCACAGGAGAGCAAACTCTCCTGTTGAATCAAAACCATATACTTTCTTAAGAACTCTCATCAGGGCTCATATGGGAGTCGTCGTCCTCGGGTCGACAACATCCCCTTTCCATATCATTCTCTTTCATTGGCCATTTCATCTATCTCTTACGCGGCAATTCAATCTCATTCGTTTCAGCCCTCTATGTCCTCTGTATTGCTCCTGGCCCTGAGTACAAGGGCCGAGTACTCAGGCATGCACCTTCAATACCTTTTGAAACCACAAGTCTAGACATGCACTGCATTGTAGTACCCGTGAACCTCCACACTTCTCCGGGTTTGAGGAACTCAAAGGTGGAGTTGTCAGGATCCCTCTGGAATGAAACGGCCCGCACACCATTCCAGAGCCCACTATCAACTCACACGTGCACGCTTGCATAGCACGATAGTCAGATTTCCCTCATTCAATCTCTCACTAAAAATGCGAAAACTATACATATATATAGGTCTAGGTTAGGATTTATACAATAGGCCCGAAGGCATCGTGAGCTGGATTTGAAGTTCGAAAACAAACTCGAGGGATCTCATCGTTGAGGGTTATTAATCTGGAAAATTGTTGGCTAAATGGCCCGAGTTAAGTGGGATCCGATAAAACGCCACTTAACACGTCCTGCATGTAATAAATCAAATACACAGTAGAATAGCGTAAAACAGAGAACGAGTCCTAAACGGACCTTGGTAGAAGCTTCAAGTGTGTCCTCGTGCCTAGGCGGCGAGCTCCTACTCCGTACCTACACATCAAAACTAAATACTAACGCCCGCTCATGATGCAGTCATACATCCTATATCACACATACATTCATCACGCATCAATCAACACACATCAACCTATATCAATTCTAGCAAGTCTACTTAGGCTAGTTTGCATTAGATCATGATCATTACCTAGTTACCCTAATTAGTTTCTTAGCCTCTATTTTTAACACCACTCAATCAAACAAATTTCATATTTTATCCTTAATCAATTCTACATTTATATATATAATTATAACACGCAATTCACCAATCCTAGTATGCAATTCTAATAATCAATACTTTTAAATAATTAAATTAGAATAAATTATACATCGCGTGATTCGTGGCTCGAATTCGGCACCCTATGGCGTCCGAAGTTCAATAGGGTTCAATCGGGGATTTGGCGGGAAATCAGGTGATTTCCGACGAATTTTGGTGAATCCGATTTTCCGGCGACTTCCGGTGGTTTTCCGGCGACCATCTCGGTGGTTTTCCAACGGCTGTTCCGGCGGGGCAATCGGGGGGAAGGGTTAGCACCTGGCTCGGCGACCTCATCCCAATGGTGGTGATGGCAAGGGTGGCCGCGGTGGCGATGACTACCGGCGGTGGCATCAAGTTCGGTCGGGGATCGGAGGCCCACGGCCAGCTTCAACGGCGGCGCTAGATAAGGGAAATGTCGGGAGGTCAAGGTGGTCGTCGGGGTCACGATGGTGGTAGTGCAGCCCGGACGGTGGCGAATCGATAAGGGCGGGCATCGTGGCTTGTGGGGCGATTTCGGCGTCGTGGCGGCGAGACAGTGGCCGGGGTGGGTCGTGGCGGCACTGCGGGGCGGGGCGGCGTTGATCGGCAGACGGTATGGTGGCGGCGACAACCACAGTGGGCGGTGAGGGTTTTGGGAAGGTGACGTACCAGGGAAAGGAGAAAAACACTCCAGTGGCAATTTGGTAAATAAGTATTGACTTGACTCTTAATCGAGTCAAAATAATAACTAGTTCGTAATAAATTCTAAAAAAATTTAGAAAAATATGAAAAAAAATCCCATAAAATAAAACAAACACAACAACATCCAAATGAAATGTTCTATAACTAATAACCCACCCGAATATGATCTAACGCATCCTAATGTGTTATTCGGCCTAAAACTATTTCTACGATCAAACATATAAAAAGAAAAATACTGCATACTTTCATATATTCTGATAACTCATTTCTCATCATCTTCTTGATGTTATCATCATATATTCAGGTACACCTGACTCTCATCGCTCATAACTCACGGCTGGCCTCGACTCAGCACGTGGTTCATGAAACTGACTCGACTCGAACCAATGGTTGAACCGACTGGTTCAATAACGTAAAACTCTGACTTGAGTCATGGGTTTTACAAAATAGGTATTAAAACGTGTTTGTGAGGATGGATATGATGAACAATGAACAATGTCAGCAAAAGGAGAAACTTGTTCATCAAAAATCACATGCGGTGATAGGCAGATTTTTCTTGACTGAACATTGTAACACACACAACATTTATAGGATGTTTTATACCCTAAGAAAACACATGGATGAGAACGTAACTAAAACTTATTTGTGTGGTATGCTCGAAGACACAGATAGCATCTACAACCAAACACTCGTAAAGAAAAATAGTTAAGCTCTCTTTTGAACAATTCAAAAATATAGATGAATTATCTGGCAAAGTAGATGATGGCCTCCTATTGAGCACATAAACACCAATTTGAAAACTATGTACCCAAAATTCATTTGTCACTTTGTTGTGAAACAACTGAGCTAAATCGGTCTCTACAATGGATTTGTATCGACATTCAGCAACTCTATTCTGTTCAAGAATATGAGGAGAAATTCTTGATGTAAAATCCCATTCTCAGCCAAATATATTTGAAAAATATATCCTGTAAAATTTCCCCTCCATCAGTTTGTAAGACATTTTATTTTGGCAAAAAATTGTCGATCAACAAGATTCTCAAACAGTTTGAAGATAGAAAAGAAACTAGATTTATTATATAAAGGATAGAACTATATAAACCTAATACAATCATCAACACAGGTAGCAAAGTATCTGAATTTTTCAGTAGATAGAATAGGAGCTGGTCCCCACAAATCACAATAGACTTTATGGAAAGGAACTTTAGATCTAGCATTAGTGTCTAGAAAAGGTAATTTGGTAGACTTTGCTAATTGACAACTATTGCAAGCAGCAGAAGCAAAATTTTCAGATGTAGTTTGTATACCAAGAGTCTTCAAAACTTTAAGATTACCAGAAGAGCAATTACCAAGTCTGTAATGCCAAAATAAATCTAATGTCTTCTTTTGTCGATTTGAATAAAGACCAAAATGTTGTCCAGACGTGATAATGTAAATGCTGCTTCTTCGAGTGCCAAAGAGAATTACTCTTCTAGATCCTCTACCAGTAACATTGAATCCCTTAGAATTAAAGTGAAAAAAACAATTATGGTCAGAAGTTAACTGACTAATGGACAACAAGTTTTGTTGTTAAGAAGGCACATGTAACACATTTGTTAGTTTTACTAATCTAGAAGAAGTATACATAGGTAATGGTGAACTGACTAATGGACAACAATTATGGTCAGACTGTTGATGTAAATCAATTGTTACTTGACTCAGGCGCATCCTCTCATATGACTGGTAATCTCTCAGTTGTTGTGTTTATTGGTGATGGAAAATAGTTAGCTATTGAGCACATTGGTAATGCAACTTGTTGTAAAATCCTGCATTCATAGCTATGCAACATTGACAGCAGTTCAATGAAATTAGGTAATTGTGGCCGCAAAGTTATAGTGTTGAACATTTGATAATTTGCTCCTAAGCCATTCAATAACCAAAATGATTTTCTATCCTCCATTAGTGGTTTGTCAATTGTAGCTAATTTATTACAAATTGCTTTGAATTTCAGAAGATAGTCATCAAGAGATTCACAATTATCTGTTCATAATGTTTTAAGCTGATGATGTAATGTTAGCTCCCTATCCATAGTTTTTTTGTTGAAAATATCCTTAATGATTTCCACACATCTGCAGCAGTATCTAGTCCAACAACTTGACGATGAATTTCCTCACTCAATGAACCAATTGTCCATTCTTTATCAATTTATCAGTCCTTTTTCAAGCCATAAATTCTCCATTAACAGCAATTGAATCAGAGGAACCAATGTGTAGAGGAGAATGAATAGATCCATCAATAAATCCAATACAGTTATGTGATTTAATCAAATTCAAGATCTGCGATTCCCATAGTAGGAAATTCTTTGCATTTAGCCGAATTGTTACAAATGAAGAAACTTGAACATACATGGGATATGAATAATGAAGTGAGAAGTTTAGAAGCATAGCATTTGATGCAGCTGATTGACCTAGACAGGTTACATTGCCAAACATTATTTGCCATTGAAATTGCAACAATGAATCTAAAGGAAATCTCAATAGATTAGGCAACATAGATGAAGTGTTTTGTTCAGAAGGATTTCTCTCTGACTAGCCATGAGTGGAATCATTAACTTGATCATTTACCATTTCTACTAAATGTAACAGATAAATACAAACAACTCAATTAAACAATCTGACGAAGCAAGAATTGTGAAATCTTGAATTGTCACAAACAGAACAACAGTAGTTCAACCAGATTAGGAGAGTAAAAACACCAAACCCTCCCAAAGCTTCCTCTACTACGCAAAGGTACACTTTAGCGTCCAAAGATCACGAACAAAGGTAATTCAACAATCTTCATGGCGATGATGATGTCAGCACAAAAGAATCACAAAAGAATTTGGCTACAGCAATTGATCAAATTACTATCACCAAATCCTCACAATGCTCTAATACCATGTTGAGAATTATAAAATCATTGTATTAACATTGACATTATGCTTTTATATATACAAATATGAGAACAATCTAGAAGACTTGGGCTACAAGAAAACCAAGAAGTAGCAGCTGCTACAGAAACATTTCAGTTTATCAAAATTTACATTATCTCTACACACTTATCTCTAATATGGTTTGTGGCGACGGTGATTCGCCGGCTGCGGCCGAGCCCAAAATAATGGGAAAACACCCAGTAGAACTCCACCAAGGCAGAAACTTTCTTCGTCCTAAGAGTGGCGCTTTGGTCGGTAGAGGGTGGATGATGACAAGGTGAGGAAGCAATGGCCTGGTCGGTGATGGAGAAGCACGGTTGGCGGCGAGGCATGACCGGCGGTGGAGTAGGAACAGGGGTAGGGAGGGCAGCAGAGAACTGAGAAGGAGAAGGAAGAAGGTGGAGGAGGAAAGGAGGAGAGGAGGGCAGGTTGGTAGCGCTGCCTTTGGCGGTGCTTTTGGTGGCGAGGTCGGGGGTGATGGTGGTCGGAAAGAGAGGGTAGGTGGGTGAAGGTGGCATCAGGTGCAGAGGATGACAGGGGGAGGTGGAGAAGGGTAGGCAAGTTTTGAGATTATACATATGGTGGCAATTTTGTACACAGTGGCAGTTTCGTAAATAAAAATTGATTCTTGTGGATGAGGTTAAAAATTAATAAATAAATTTAAAAATGTATAAAATAAATATGATAAAATACCATAAAATAAAATACACTCATTAACATAAAATGACATATTCTAAACATACTAAACCGCCTAAAAATACTAACTCACGCATCCCTAACATGATAATCATCCTAATTATAATTCTACGGTCAAATGCATAAAATAATAAAAAAAATTGGCATACTCTAGTATATTCTGATAATTTATTTTTCTGCTGAGTTACTGATGTTATCATTATATACTCTGGGCTTAGCACATGAGTTTTGAAACCAACTTAACTTGAACTGACGGTTGGACCACCCAGTTCATGAGTATAAAACCCTGACTCAAGTCACGGGTTTTACATGCCCTTTGGCAATGTTTAGACAAATTAATCATGATTATACTATATTTTCTAACATGCTATCATGTTATAGTTTTCAAGTTATCATGTTATGAAGTAATTAAGTTAGCAAGATATAAGTATTAAGTTTACCTTTTAGTTTTTAAGTATTAAGTTGAAGCATAAGACCTAGACTAATAAGTTTTTCACGTAGTTTTATTTAAATTCATGATGGTTCAGTAGACGTATTCCTTAAGTGAGGACCAAAGTCCGCGTCACATTGAGGTTGTCTTGACAGCGCTAGTGAATACCTGTGGTTATTATTCATGTTATTATGAGGGTTTATGGCGAGCCACCGTATTTCCTAATATTGGGTTGAGATGCAACAAGGTACTTATGTACTAAATTGTTATGAGTCGATGTAACCCATGAGCCAAGACTAACACGTAGTTTTTGTATTTTTTTCATGTGTTTTCACAAGTTATTCATACCATTGTGTTTGGTAAGTATACATGTTGGAACACCCCCAATTTGGCTCACTTGTGAACTAAATCAGAAATGCTATAGGTGACCGAAACCGTTCACTAATCTACTTAATTTGGTCAACCAAACCCGGATCTACCCTATGGCGTCTCAAGATAGTAATGAAAACATTCAATGCATGGATGAGACGTTTAAGCTTTATCGTTATTCGAGATGAATGACATGTTATGAAATCCATATTTAAAATAAAATAAACATGTAAAAAATTTGAAAAGTGCAATAATTTTAAAAACAAAACGGACAGTCTTCCTTAAAAGTGCAATAGGGACCACCCTATCAAGAAAAAAAAATCTATGTAATGATAAAAGAAACATTGCCAAAACATTGTATTTTTCACACAACACACTCACATCATAATAGATTTTATCCCCATTTGCTCATCATGTTCAGTTCTATTCATAATGACCATTACACATATCATTTTATTAATTTACTCAAACAATTCCTGTAATAAAACATTCAAGTGTTTATCCACAACCATTCATAGCAATTCATCACATCACATTTTCATTCCATCTCGATAGGAACACGTGTGCATGTTGCATTGCTGCTCTTTCGTGGTCACGATAGTGCTCAGTCATTTGGGTCCTCACTTATATGTATAATACTTAAAATGTGGAGTTGTCAAGAACCCTCCTCGCTTACCAATCCAGAGCCCACTTTGACTAGTACGTGCACCTACTCATGGTACGTGCGAGTCGACTATCCCCTTGTCTTACATCTCACTGAAAAACTAAAAAATATAATATAATAGGCCTGAAGGCATAATGATCTAGATCAGATTTTTAAAACAAACTAAGGGATCTCATCCACTAGAGTTATTAATTTGAAAATACGGTTGAGTGAGATATGATAAATCTACCATTCGACACATTTGATTACCTATCGAACAAAATCACAATGGAGGAGATGATCAAACCAGAAGCGAGTCTTAAACAGACCGGGTAGAAGCTTCAATTATAGCCATGTGCTTAAGTAGCAAGCTTCTACTCCGTACCTACATATCAAATCTAAAAGCTAACACCCACTATTTGAATAATGCATTCACATATCTAAAATATCACACTCATATAGAAAATTCCATAACTAGGGCATTTGGTAATATTGTATCTCACACTAATGAGTTATTAGAGTATACAACAATATCATGTGTAAGTTGTGGTCACTACAGGAAAGGTTACTGATAGGACGTCGTAGGGTGGCCAGAGATGGTGTTGGTCAGCCGATAAAGTGCTTGATAACAGCGGCTTTGGTGTGTCTAATCTACTAGGTTCACTAATCTACTAGGTTCGGTTAAGCCGACCCGGATCTGCCCTCAGCGTCTCAAGATGGAGATGCAAACATGAAATGCATGAATGGGTACAATTGGGTTCTAATGTGGTCCTACATGCATGCCATGATGTAGAAGCAAAAACAAGACAAAACAATAAATGAGAAACTAATATATATATATATATATATATATATATATATATATATATATATATATATATATATATATACGGATAGAGTTTCCCCTAAAAGTGCAATGAGGGCCAACCTATCCACAACAAGGGTATATAAATACTTTGTCAAAATAATATAATACATAACAATCTATCATGGCATCCCATCATTATCTCATTTGTTTTCATCTGAGCCGAGTCTGAACTCCAAGGCTCCCTACTCATTCACATTTATCCGTTCGTTTCATAATAAACAATTCATCCAGACAAACACATCATAATTATCATTCACATAGCATTAACACACCATCATTATACATTACACGCGGCAAGTACATGTGTGCGCGGTTCCGTGCTGCTTCCTCCGCAGTCTCGACAGCTTTCATCCCTCGCATTTCTCACTTACATATATATAGAAAAACCGTCAGTAACGAGTGTTACCGGCCCAGAAAATAACTAATATCAATCTGGCACAGGAGAGCAAACTCTCCTGTTGAATGAAAACCATATACTTCCTCAAGAACTCTCATCAGGGCATATATGGGAGTTCGTCGCCATCAGGCTGTCGTCCTAGGTTGACAACGTCCCCCTTTCCTTCTCATTCTCATACCTTGGCCATTTCTCTATCACTTCTCGCATCAAATCTCATTCCTTTCCGCCCTCTACACCCTCCATATTACTCCTGGCCTTGAGCACGAAGGCCGAGCACTCTCACGCAGTCGCCTTTAGTACCCTTTGAACCACAAGTCTAGACATAAGCTGCATTGCAGTACCCGTAAACCTCCACACTTCTCCAGGTTTGAGGAACTCAAAGGTGGAGTTGTCTGGATCCTTCAGGAACGAAGTGGGTTCTCCCCAGCTCCAGAGCCCACTCTTCCGTGCCCTAATCTGAAGGCAGTGGCCGTCAGTAACCCTCATTCCATCTCTCACCGAAAACACAAAACTATATATATATATATATATATATATATATATATATAGGCCTAGGTTGGGATTTATACAATAGGCCCGAAGGTAACTTATGGTGGATCTTAATTTCGAAAACTGACTTGAGGGATCTCATCCTCGAGGGTTATTAATTCGAAAAAAAATTGTTGGCTAAATGGCCTGAGTTAAGTGGGATCCAATAAAATACTATTTAACTCGCCCTGCACATGATGAATCAAATACACAATAGAATAGCGTAAAACAAAGAATGAGTCTTAAACGGACTTGGCAGGCTCCAATCGGGTCCTTGCGCCTAGACGGCGAGCTTCTACTCCGTACCTACACAATCAAAACTAAAAACTAATGCCCGCTCATAATGTAGTCATACATCCTATATCACGCATCAATCACAATCACATCAACCTTTGTCAATTCTAGCAAGTCTACTTAGGCTAGTTTGCATTAGATCATAATTATTACTCAGTTACCCTAATTAGTTTCTTAGCTTCTATTTTTAACACCACTCAATCAAACAAATTTTATATTTTATCCTTAATCAAATTTACATTTATATATATAATTACAACACACAATTCACGCATGCAATTCTAATAATCAGTACCTTTAAATAATTAAATTAGAATAAATTATACCTTGCGTGATTCGTGGCTCGAATTCGGCACCCTATGGTGTCTGAAGTTCGATAGGGTTCTATCAGAGGGATTCAGTAGAAGATCAGGTGATGTTCGACAGATTTCGGTGAATCCAGTTTTTCGGCGACTGTCCCAGCAGTTTTCTGATGACTTTTCTGGTGGGGCAATCAGGGGTAAGGGTTAGCACCGGCTTGGTGAGCTCATCCCAATGGTGGTGACGACAAGGGTGACCGCGATGGCAATGACTGCCGGC
>JAURVB010007031.1:0-55196 GCA_033002965.1 Piper betle
GCCATTAACAAATCAATGATATAGGGTTGTAATATGGCAAAAAAATATAATATCAAAAAAATAAAATAAATTGATATTAAAATAAACAAAATATCATACAATATAAATAACATGCAATAAAATAAAATAAATTACATTGATTAAATTAAAATTAAAATTCATAAAAATTATAAAGACAAAATGTTATTATATTTAAAACCTAGCTAACTATCGTCATTTCTTAAATGATCCATATATGAAATTAAAAATTATTTTGTTTATGAATTTACTTTTATATTAAGTTATTTGATTTTCTTGTGTGGAATTTGTTACCACCTCACAAAGTCAAGTATATCATCATTAGGTGGGGTTATATAATGTGAATCTAATTATGTGATGAGTTGAATAAGTCAAAAGGGTCTAATTAATGTTTTTATTGAATTGAAAGAGGTTAAGTGATGAATTGACCTGAGTAACGCACGATAAATGATGTATAATTTATTATTGCCTTTAGCTAATAACAAGCGTAAAATAAAGTACAAGATATATAGGAATCATCGAAGTCCTTTCCAAAATGAGCTAGCAAGTTTTATCCAAGGGGTGTCGTCAAGGGCATCCCAACTGTAGATGATCCGAGTCTCCAATTAGAGCAGGACTTGAGACGCCTGCTGCATACGCCCTTATGCATGACCATCCCCATCATCAACAGTCAGGCCTAAGGGTGTCTCCATCAGCGCCTACAGCAGTTGTTTCTAAAAAATTTTCCTCCAATTACTATTCTCCAAGATGTGAGACTATGGTCTCGGGCAGAAAACATAAAACAACAACAAATACAAAGCTTCCAAAAATAAACAATAACAACAACAAATACAAAGCTTTTTTTTATCATTATTATCCAAGGGAACAATACCGCATCACAAGCAACACCACAAATTCGAAACCAAATAAATCAACACACATCACTCGTTCACTTCGAGCTAGCTAGCATGCAGTACACTAGATCAAATCAAACGCATTAACTTCTCATCGCGATACAAATTAATTAGACAATCAAACATGCATCACTGCTAATCCTTCCAATTGGCAACCTAGATTTGCTGGTAATCAGTTTCTCTGTTGTAAGGGTTGTGGTCGTGCTGGGGGACTCTTTTGATGACACCGGCATGAGTAAGAAGAGCCCATAGATGGGTGATGAACTCCCCTCCCCTCGTTAGACTCTTGATGTGCTCTTCTGGGTTGTCACAGGGTGCAAGATACAAAACCATCTCCGTCCAATAATCTGAAAGCACCTGCCATAACCAATCAATACCCTTAATTGGGCCAAGTTCGATCTTCGCCTCAACCTCATCCTTCAATTTCTTGTACAGCTCATTGGCCTTGACGAGAAGGGGCGCCAAATTGTCTTCTTTAGGACATGCCTTGAGAGCTGCGAACAACGTCGCAAGGGAGCCATGTTTTTCTTCAAGCAGGTGTAGGAGGTCCGCCCTAGTGTTGTCGTAGATGAGCTTGGTAGAGCAGGCGCTATCAGGGAGGAGCTCTGGGTAGGAAGCCACCAAGTAGGCGCAATAGTTGGACAAGATCCGAGCAACCTTCCTATGACGATTTTCACTATTAGAGCTACCCCTCAACCATGCAAACAACGTCGACTTACAGATACTAATGTCGTCGACGGGGTAATCTGTGAGTAAGAGCGAGGTAGCGATGTGCCAAACCAGAATGTTGAAGGCGATGCCAATCTCGGTGAGCTCGCACGTCCATTTCCTCTTGTCCCTCCCTGGGAGACAAGAGTTCAAGCCGTCGGTGAGAAAGCGGCCGTGCTTCTTGAGGGTGATGAGCACCTCGATCTTCACCTCGTCGGGCACCGGGAGTTGGCTGGTTTGGGGCATGATGATAGGGAAGAGCTGTAGGAGCCGTCTTCCCAAAGTGTGGGATGGGAAGGCCAGCAGGTCGTGCTGGCCGATCCTGTTGGACCAGAGGTTCACGAATTGCAGGTGTCTAACCAGGAACAAGACCTTCCTGATGGTGCTTTGGATCAGGGACGAGTGGGTGCTGAAGTGCTTGCAGAGCAACCAGACCTTCATCCAATTGGAATTGAGGAGGGCGTAGAATTGGAGGAGCAGGGTGGCAGAGAAGCCGTAGAGGACGATGTGAGTGACGATCTTGGCGAAGGAATCGACCACGTCCTTACTGTTGAATCCTTCTTCTGTCAGGGAATCGATCAAGTTGCTGGTGTTGAGCCTCACCGGTATGAGGATGGCGTAAACGAGGAGGATCACCTCCGCAAACGACTTCCACCATGGGAACCCCTTCTCCAGCATGGCCGCATATTTGGTGTAGAAGAAGTCGAACACGAAGGCCAGCTCCAACTCCACGATTCCGAACACCCTCTTCGACACCTCGCGCTCATCTTGATCCATCTTCTTCAGAAGTCTATCCGCCACGAACGCCCAGGTCTTGTTCCTGGCTTCGGGGCAAGTACACTCGCCGAGGCAGTAGCCGGCGAATCTCCGGCGAAGCATCTTGAAGAGAGCAAAGGAGAGGCAGTGGTCTTTGAGCCTCCCTGTTGGGTCGCTGGGGAAGAGATCGCTCTCGCTCCAAATCTCGTGCACGGTGATCACATCCCTCACCTTCTCCTCCAACATCGAGTACTTGAAATCTACTTTGTTAAGTTGGGCCTTCCTCTCGCTGTCTCCCTTGACGATGTAGTGGTATCCTCTCACGTCGAAGAGAGGATGTTCTTCTTCTTTATTTTTCTTCTTCCATTTATTTTTATTTTTAAGATCTTTTTCCTCTTCAGAATCATCCTTATCGCCTTCACCCCGTATCTTGTGCTCCGTGTACATGAAATCGGTGATCACCCTGGTGGCTTCGGACAGCCAGGACGAGGTTTTACTGGCCAGATACAGAGCACTGAACTTGATGCAGGGCCTTGCTATACATGCGAGGAAGAGCACCCATATAGAGATGCGCACAGAACTATCTTTGGAGTTGCTAGCCACCACAATTCCCACGTATATGACGGCCATGAACGTCTCCCACAGGCACCTGATTCATATTAATTCAAGATCATCTATCTATCTATACGCTATATATCTAGCTCTAGCACATTTGTGCATGTAATATCGCTATATACCTGTAGACGTTCTCGTTGTCCTGGAGACTATAGGCGGTGATGGAGTCCGTGCTGTCGAGCATATAGAAGATGACGATGGCCCAAATGGCGAAGAGGTCGTTGGTGAAGGGGGCGCTGCTCATGAGACCCAGGGAGTAGGTGAGGGTGGCGTAGAAGGAGGAGTAAGCGGCCCATAGGCAAATGCGCACGGATTGACTGCCGGAGATGCGACGGAACCAGCCGAAGAAGGCGAGACAGATGAAGAGGAAGACTACTATGGACATGTAGATTTCTATGCGCAGCAGCCGCTTATCGCCTTCTGTCGCGTCGACGGTAAGAAAGCGAAAAAATTTATTCAGAATCTCCAACGCCATTGACGCCGATCTATACCGCCTGAATCAGAATGGGAGATCAATACACTCCAACGTCTAGTGTTTACTTGTTTTTGCCTTCATCGGCAATAGAATGGCCCATGAAGAAGGTTGGAGAATCGCTGCATATATTATTAAATACTGTAACTATATAGGCATTTGTACTGATAATATAAATACAAAGAGCAAACATTGCTTTAACTGCTTTACAACAAGTGAATCCATCACTTAGTTCCCATCAGCTCCCTCAGGTGGAAGGTCTTATAAGACCGATGAATTACTCGAGAAGCAAATATAAAAATACTCATTTATTTTTGAAATAACAAAACTGTCACAAGGATATTTAATAGATAAGTAATTTGCTTAAAGTTGATTAAGCCTAGGAATCATATTATTTGTAATGTCTTACATAGATTATCACTTGTAAAATAGCAAGTTGTTGGCACAAATATACATAAACCTACGTGTTAATTAACCTCAATGAAAATAAAGATTTTTGTAGGAGAGTGTAAATGTAATCTCATATCAATAAAAAATAAAGGGCTTCGTAACCATAGAAACTATAGGATATAACTCACCTTTTAAACTTGGCATGGCTGTAATACCAAATAAAAACAACGTATGATAATTATTATCCTCACTGGAATGGGCAGCAAAAGATTTTCGACCATAAATAATTGCCTTGTTGTTATCACTTCATTGAGTCTTGTAGCTTTGTTTAGTTACAAGTCTTGTAGAAAATTTAGACTCTAAAATATGAGTAACAATATGGTGGAAGATTTTACAACTAATATAATTGTAAGACCTAATTAAAACTAAGGAAATTACCATCATTAAATTAATTACCTTGAATGGCATTTAGAACTTTCAGTAAGAAATAGCTGCTAACACCCATATATATCCAATTATTTAGTGCGTCTTATTGCAAATATTAATTGCAGTTGATTATTTTTCCTAAAATATAGGTCTTAAGACTATTTTCTCATGGAATAAAAAAATTTTTAGATCAAGACATAAGATCCTATCACATTGAAGTGTGATAATTCTTGTGCAATCAAGAAAATATATGAATACTAGTACATATATCATCACTTTATTGGATTTTTGAATTAGTTTTGACAAATCCCAAGCCTCTCATTGTGTATATTAGAGATAGACATGGATAATTGAATGATCAAGTCGAATCAAGGTTTAATGTATTTGTGATCAAATTTTACCGGTCACCATGACTGAATAAGAACAAATCAAATGTGAACTTTTCTTCATCCAATGGAATGAGAGATTGAGTGGCTGTCAAAATTATAAATTAATGGTATTAACAATATTTTTTTAAAATCATTAATAAATTATCATAGAAAATTATTAAACTTAAGGCATATCAACCTTAGGTTTTAAACTTTCTCATGAAAATATAACATTTATTTATTCAAATATTTTTTTAAATAGTAATTTTAATTTACTTATTGACATAGGAAAGATTAAGAATAAATTAAAAGGAATATTTATCATATAAAATGAAATATTAGTCTTTTGTGAAAAGAATGTATGTGTTATAGCGGGAGAAATTATTTGACAATACAATAAATATTGAATGAAAATAAATTTTTAAATTTACCAAATTTTGACCATGTCTAACTAGATCTTTAAATATGATTTGAGTGGAAATCATGGACGACAAAGACAATGTCATGTTCGATGTGGAACCGACCAATGCCACTACCCCCTTTTGCTTTCTTTCGCAGCTTTTGGAAAGAAAAAAGAAAAGAACTCCGTGGAATATAACAGAAGAGCTTTTGGGAATATAACAGAAGAGCTTTAAAGGATTACTTTTATTTCAAAGCAGCTTTAACTTGGATTGGCGTTAGTAGATGCCAACCCCTGAAATGAGAAGAGATTCTAGCTTATCACCAAGGAAATGGTGTCGAATTTCAGGAATTATGTCCATACAGTCATTTTCCGTGGAATTACTTCAAAGGGGTTGAAGTTTAGTTTTTGACATCTATTTTCTTCCTATGTTCCTCCTCTTGGGATCGTCTAATTAAATATTTTACTTCATTATCTATCATTCAAATCCACCAAAAGATAAATGAATATATATTAGGCATCATGCTGCACCATACACAGCTTACATTACACATAGATTTTAAATTTTTTAATAATTTTTTATTAAATATAATGAGATAGACTAATAATAATCTAATATCTTTTATATCTATATATATATATATTAATTAATTTTAATTTTAAATTATAATAATTTTTTGTATTTTTATTGATCAAAACTAGTATTTATAATCAGAGTACGTACACATAAAACGAAGGAGCACATTAAAATTCACAACTGTGAGAACAAATCCCTACTCCCGTTGATACGTATATATAATGCTTAAGTTTTTTTATAATAGAGAAAAATCAACCTTCACATAATTATACGTGCACATAATCTTTTTTAAACCTTGAAGAAAATTGTTTAAATATTTAACGGCAAATTGAACAGGTATTTGTTTTAGTAATGTATCTACCGTCGAGTAGAAAAGAGTACCGGAGTTGATCGTCCAATATATAATATATGTAATGCACAACTCGCATGGAAAGGAAGAAACTCCAACTCATATGTGAGATGGGCACATTGAGAGTTCTGCTCCCATGGCTTGCCTTGCTCCTCCACTTGCAAGCAGCTTCTGCTTCTTCCAAGGCGAAGCCCGGATGCTTGGGCACCTGCGGGGACATCGAAGTTCCCTACCCATTTGGCCTGAGGTCATCCTGCTCCCACGGAGAACACTTCAACCTCACCTGCAATGAATCCGTCGTTCCTCACAAGTTGATGTGGGGACAGTCTTCAAGTCTTCATATTTAAGTGTAGAACGAGGAGAGATGACCATCTCCTTGCCAATAAGCTATGGTTGCTACAAGGGAGGTCAGCAAATGGAAAACCAGAGTGCATACTATTATGCGAACCTTGTAGAAAACTCAACCTTCACATTCTCCAACAAAAACAGGTTCACAACCATTGGGTGCGACACCTTGGGACTCTTCTCGGGCTCTTGGGGCAAAGAGTTCACCGGTGGGTGTGCTACCTACTGCAACGACTTGAGCAACTTGAATGCCACTAACTCGTCTTGTGACGGCATCGGTTGTTGCCAAACGGCCATACCCAAAGGGGTCAGAAAGGCTGACATAAACATTTCCTCCTTCAACAACTACTCTAACCTCTCCCCGTCGGCCAGCGATTTGAACTGCGGCTATGCCTTCTTGGTGGGGGAGGATAACTTCACCTTCCAGCCTGATATCTATCTCAAGGCCGCCGAACAGTTGCTCCAGCGCAGGCCCAGCATGCCAGTGCTGGTTGACTGGGCCATCGGCGGCCAAGGCAACACTTGCAAGACGTCAACTGGACAGAAGGGCGCTGGCGGCAGCGGCTGTCTTGCATATCACAGTGAGTGCATCAGCTCGGCGGCCGGATATGGCTACCGATGCAACTGCAGCAAAGGTTATCACGGTAATCCTTACCTCGAAATTGATGGCTGCCAAGGTTCGTATTTATTTGATGCTAGTGTATAAGATTATAAATGATAAATTGATTTATATGTATATATGTCAATATTATTGCTAGTATAATACAAATAGAATCATGTTAAGTAATTCAAATATTGAACGGTAAACTCAGATATAAACGAGTGCGATTTGGACCTGCACAACTGTATATCCAAAGATGCATGCGTTAACACGGATGGAGATTATGACTGCAAGTGCCCAGATGGCCAGAAAGGCACTGGTACAAAGGGGGAGAAGCGTGCAAGCCTGACATCCCTGTTGCTTATAGGGCCGTCGGTGAGTGCATAAATAAATAAATATATATATATATAGTAGGTATTAGCAGACATCTAAACAGAGGACAGTTAACTAAGCTGTTGTGCGATTGTAGCTGCATGCGTGAGCATCATGTTTCTGCTACTCGGTGTTGGTCGCTTAGTCTTCAGATTCAACCTCATGCCCAAGTGGGTTATCAACGCCATAAAGAAAGAGAGCAATCAGACGGAACTGGTTCCTTCATCGTCCACGGGCGAAGACATGCGAAGAAATGCAAAGAAGAAGAGGTACCCGGTGGTGGAGGAGGATTACCTCCAAGCAGCAAAGAAATGCAAGGAGAAGCTGCGCACCCTCATTGCTGAGAACAGATGTGCTCCCACCATACTCTGCTTGGCATGGCAGGACGTCAATGCAAAGACAGGCAAGCCATTCGGTAACATCACGCACCAGTTTTCCGACGAGGACATCAACAAGGCGATCAATCTTCTCGCCAATCTCAAGGGGGAGCACCCCTTCAACAAATTATCCAACGCTGACATTTACCAGCTAGCCGGAGTCATGGCCGTGGAGGTTGCCGGCAGCCCCCACGTGGCCTTTCACCCGGGCCGTGAGGACAATGCCGAGAACATGCCACCCCATGATATTGGAACTAAGGATTCCATCGTCAGATACCTGAGAGAGGTACTAATTGATAGCAGTTTAAGTCTGTGTGTCCATGACATTGTGGTCATCTCCCCTTGGTTGAGGTGCAACAAGGACTGTTCTGGGTTTCAATTTACTTGGCCTCCCACCTTTGACAACTCATATTTCAAGCAACTGATCAGTGTGATCAGTGAGAAGGAAAGTTTACCTGATCATGACCAGGCCCTTCTTGTGGATACTGAATTCTTCGATTTTGTGAGAAAATATGCAGAAGATGAAAATTCATTCTTCGCCGCCTATGCTAAATCACACGTGAAGCTTTCTGAGCTTGGTTTTGCGGACGCTGATTAAAATTGCAATCTGCTTTCATCTGGTTTGCGCACATGTAAAAACAAAAAGAAATTAGGGGGAAAAATCATGCATATAGTCTCTTCTCATGGAATGCTGTGACGGTTAGTGCTTCTAGTTGATGATGTTTTTTTGCTTTGGCTCAGTAATCTTTCTCTGAATGCAGTAGTTTTCATGTTATCTGCTTTATTAGAATGCTTATATGTGATCAGTTAAGAAATCTGTGACTGATCATCTTTGTAATCACATAAGCTAAATACGCTCAAGCGCGTTGGGATGGTTATAACCATGGCATAATCTCTGAGTTAACATAGTCTTACCCACCTGCTCCATGCAATTGGGGTCAGAAATGTAGATCATTTTCCTTCCAAACTCATATCATACATGTCCATATTCTTTCCTGCAGATATATTCCAAGCTCAAAAATCAAGGAGATAAAGCTACAAATAAATAAATAAGTAGAATCTGTATTAAATAATAAAATCCCTTTTAAGAAAGAATGTAAATGTAAAAAGGCAAATGGTAAATAATAATCTGCATTATTTGAGCTAGACAGATTACCTTCCGGGCTTCCATATAAATACAATCAAATGTTTCATTCTATAAGATTAGATAGGCTGAGAAATTTCACTTTTCAACTCTCAAGAACAAGATCTTCCCCAGAACATGGGCTTTGTCAACAATACCATCCTTAAAGTATCAAGATGTTAATAGAACTCAAGGATGTTATCCGGGTCATATAATTGGAAAAATCACCATCATTCTTCACCTCAGATAGGAAAAGCATTACGCACGTTAAAAGGTTTTTTACAAGTACAGAATGAGCTCTACAGCATATTTCCATTTCCTGGTCGTGTTTATTTCTCCTGTCTGCATCACATAGAGCAACATCAAATATACAGAAAGTATCTTATATCCACTAACTATGAGCAAGTTAAGGTTCCCTAAATAACCAAAACTTATCTCTATGAAAATTCCAATATACATTAATTTTCGCAAACCTTCAGCCATTATTTCCAACTGATCGAAACTATATCTCTAGACTTGAGCGTTGCTCCATTTTTTGTTACAGGTGTACAATTAATCCGCACGTCTCCCATACTCCAGACAAGATGGTAGTTAGCGTTCTGTCCATCTTCAAACCAGTAAATAATATTTTCCACTTCCACAAATCTAATTCACTAATAATTTCTTTTCCTTATTAAATTTTGTTTTAGCAATTTTCAGCAAAAAAAGAACACAAAGGCTGCATTTCAAACAAGTAGCAGTAAAAATTTAAGCTATTGATGAAACTATGATACAGGTAGTACCTAATTAGATCAATAAGTTTGGAGCGTGACATTTTGAACCCTGCACTAGCAAGTGCATCTATTCGTAGGGATGCTCCAGTGGTTTTGAATAATTTAGTCCTAAACGACATGAACAGGTATCATGTAAAAAAATTACCATGTAACACCGACCAACGTAACCATCGAGCAATCTGGCGTATATTATTGATATCTAACCTCGGTGGCTCATACTTTAAAGCTAGCAAAGGCATTTCGGAGCAAGAAACAGAGAGATTTCCAACCTGTGGCCAGAAAAGTAAATCAGAGAACCATTTAAAAGCTCAGACAAATGAGTTCCAGATATACTTATAATTCAAGATATTCTCACTATCCTTCATAAAACAAATGAAAAATGTAAGCACAATTAGGATATAAGCCGCATGAAGTAATTCTATAATTTACATATTGTATCTTATCCAATGAAGTAACAAAAAATTGTAAAAGTTCTGGTACAGTAATTACTTAGGTGCCTTTTTCACCCAGACGCAGATAACAAAAATATGAAATTATCAAAATATAAAGCGATCGGTAAACATTTAAAGGAAGGAAACAGAGAAACATAAACAACACATTAGCATTTCACTAGAAAGAGGATACTAAAGAATACACATTTAGGCCAGTCAACGTGAAGAGTTTAACCTGGAGAAGTATATCTCCAAGCTTCTTCCTAGATACGCCAACACCGAGAATAGCGCCAATAAAATCTCTCTGACCACATGGATCAAAGCCAAAGTTTCCGTTGATGCTGACAGAAAATCAAGAGAACATTTCACAAGTTTCCACCTTGTGCAAATTGTGAACCAAATCTTTTATCATCAAGCACTCCGGTTGACAACAAACTCATTCTCGAATTTGGAATATGTCTGATATTTTTAAGTACCAATTTGTAACCCGTGATCGCCTACAAAAGGGCGAAGGTGATGTCGGTTACCTCAAGGCCTCTCCTTCCCCATTGTCAGCTGACTGCTTATTTCTTATTTGGTACTGTCTTCCTACTTTTTCCAGTTTTCAGTTTATGTTATTGTGATTGCTAGAATTTTTACAAAGCTCAAATTACTCTTTGATTGATGCTTGTTACACTTCATTCATGGCCGCCGATCTTAGTGATTTTCAAATCTAAAAGAACGTACACATTTTTCCTTTGGTCATACAAAAATATCATTCTATACGAATATCATTCATAGAATCAGCTTTTTGTTTCTTTCTGGCGGTTATATATATCTTACTTGTCAATGGAAGTCCACTTTGTTTGCAATCGTAGTCATGTGTTGGTTATATATACAAACTTATATGTGAACAGGAGTCGTGTGTTGTATCATTTGTGGGTGAAGTTCTAAGAAATTGGTTTTGTTTTTATTTGATATATTGCACTCATATTGATGGTGCTGACTTGCTTATAATTGCACAGTCGTATAATTATTCATTGTTATAGCCTACCTTTGAGCAGTTCTAAAGAGACTTGAGATAATTGTTTACTCATTGGCTAGTGATTTGGCAGATACATGATACTTTGCAAATTTATAAAAAATATTTAACTTTCATCTTAGAACTTGCATAATAGGTATCAAAGGTTTTAATTTTACAATTCTAAAAAAACGAGGTTAAATTAGTAGTCATACGTTGCTTGTGCATAAGTCAGTCCTGCTGTTTAAGCTGCCTAGCTCTGTGGGTTCAATTAGTTGTCCTTTACATTTTTGTCAATTGTTTTTCTTAAAGAAAGAGTATCTGTTGTGGGGCATACTATTTTAGAATTACGGGTTTTGGAATTTCTATGAATTATCGAAATAAATGTCAACTTGGTCATGGTGATTGTTTCATTGATTCTAAGTTTTTATTACTTGAAATGATTTTTTAGTTTTTTTATTAAAGTTAGAACTTGCATTGTATATAAATTTAGTATGTTGCAAATTCGGCGGTGGTTGCAAATTGGTATTAGTTTCAATAACATATTGTTTATAGTCATGAAATCACTCGTGCTTTATGTGCATCATTTGTCCACCCATTTTGCAGGCGCAGTTAAATGATAGTTCAACACCATGCTGGAACACCCCAAATTTCAAGCAAACCACGGTGCTGGAGTTTATTTTCCTTCTGATAACTCTGTAAAAGGGTTATTATTCTTTGTATTTTATATTAAGTTTTTGTCATGTTTCAAGTAATTTTTATTTTAATTTTATTAGTTTAAAAGTTTATTAGATATTATTAATAAAGTGAGAAATTATTGTGATTTTGGTGTAAAAAAGTATTAATTAATGTTGTTCTAGTAGGGTATAAGAGTTAGAAGACAATTCGAAATGAATTTGGGGCAAAATCGGATCAAAAAGTGTGACCTATAATTTATAACCGAAAGCAAAGTGCTCTAGCGCTAGGATTTAGAGCACTCGAGCGTTAGCCTTTTCTGTTAAGAAAATATTATGGCTGAGAGCTGAGTGCTTGAGCGCTTGGATTTTGAGCACTCGAGCGCTACGGCAGAAAAACTGATTTTTTTATATTTTTGGAGTTCCTAGTGGACCCCACTAAAAATATTTGGGTGAATTCTTTATAAACTTAATTAAGGTTTTAACTAAAAAAAGAGGAACAACTATAGACGGCTAAGCGATGACACGAAAGACGAGAAAGAAAGACGAAATAGTTAGAATAGAACAAGAAGGCATTTTTTGCAAAAGAGTTTTTCTTATTTTGATTTAGCTTTCTTTGTAATTAAATGATGTCTTCCCTATCAGATATGAATTTCTTGAATTTAATCGAATATTTTATGGAGTAAATTATTTTCTAAGAATTTCAATGACACCTAGTGCATAGATTAATAAAGGTTATTAATTTTTATCTATATAATTGTGATGTTGTATCATCTATTTCATTCTATTCTTAATGCTACCATTAGCCTGACCACAATTTATTAGATGTAGAGATTTGATCTTGTCTACATATAGAAAAATTAAATTTGTCATTGAATAAAATATCCTTTGTTTATCTATTTTGAGTGATTTACATATGAGAGAGATATATACTCATATGTCTTAGATAACTGTTAAGGGTAGAACTTAAAGTATAATTTTGCATATATAATTTCATAGAGATATAAAAGTTGGGTGCAAGTGATAAGTTTATACTGAATCGAAAGATGACATAAATAATTAATCCTCGTAGTTAATGATCTAAATTTACAATTCATAGGTAGAAATTAAAACTTTAATCATATAGAGCACTAGGTAAAATTGAAAATCTTAGGTTTGTCATTTTGAAGTTAATATTTGATTTAAATATTGTATTTTAGATTAGTTTAGCCTTAATCCATAACTTAATTACTCTTTGAATTCATTTCTCTTTAAGTATAATTAATTAAATTAGCTTTGGTAATTAAAAATTTCTAGTAATAATTCCTTGTGGGACGATACTTTTTTATCACTTTTATTACTTAATTCGGCACGTGCGCTTGTGTTATAATTTCCACATCAACAATCGATCTGTCAATTACTGGAGTATTAAACGAAATGTTGTTAAACAATATTTATATTATTATGAATTTATGCTGGCATATTATATATGGACCTTTAATGATGAGAGTTCACTGTCCGAAGATATTATGAGTTCGGAAGCCCAAGTTCAAGTGCAATTGATCAGTATAATTTAGGTTTTAAGGTTGTAGTATATGATGTTGTTGGTCAACATTTTGAAGCTCCTAATTACTCGGCACACCACCCAACAATGAACAACTTAATCCGGAGGCACAAATATTTTATGATCTCCTTCGACAAGAAGATCAATAATTGTATACATGTTGTGACTATACATCTCCTCTATATATAACTGCAAAGTTATAAAATATAACAGCAAGTCATAATGTCACTTATTGGGCTTGCAACTTTGGGCTTTCACAAATGTTCACACTAATATATTAGGCTTGGCACTTTTTAGGATTTAACAAATGTCTACGCCACTTAACAGGCTTAATTTTTTTTAACACATGAACGGTGTATTACACCATGAGTTGATGACTATGATGCCATGTTAAAATGGATCTATGGACTTCAACGGCTAACCATTTTCGAAGGCATAAAAACCTATAGATGTAAACACTATTTATCTCATATAATATGGGTAGGAATGTCAAGTGAGTCCGGCCTCCATGGGCGAGTACAAACTAAAGAAGAGTTGGGACTAAAGGCTCACTACTCTTCTTTAATTGGTAGAAACTAGTGTAGCAGACCTTTTCGGCCTACTCTTATTTTAAATTCAATAGAGAGCCCAATATTATGAAATTGGGTCAAGCTAGTCCCGGCACAACTAGCCCAACCAAATGGGTCCGCCCCAGTCCAAACTAAGCAGGGCCTTAGGGCCGGATTAGGCTTCCTTAAAGCTAGTGGGTTGGGTCAAGCTTGGCCAGGTAAATGAGTGGGCCTTGATGGGGCCGAACCGAGCCGGCTCGATCAGATCAAGAAGTGGGTCGGGATAGCCTGGCCCAGCCCACTGACATCCCTATATATAGGATTATTTGAATGCTACGGCATGTGAATGCCTATTGAGCTTTATATGTGGACATGTGTTCACGCCTATTTTAGGTTTACCTTATTTTAGGCCATTTATAAACATGGTCGAAATTATTCATTGTGCCTCACTAGGCCTTAAAATAAACACAACAAATGTGCTGAGAAATACACCTATAATACTTCAGTTGACTCTCACACTATAATAAGATTTTAGCTTTGTTCAAAATGATTAACTAGTAATTTAATTAGCTCAACTCTTAGTACTTATCAAAGATAAAATTTGTATATATATTTTAGATACGAGACTATTCTCAACACGAGGGTTGTGATTTTGATGCACGGACTCGCCACACAAGAGCCAAAGAGACCACAAATTTCTGCTCTGCGAATGCTCTACCTCGCTTGGGCTGCCACCACGATGAAGATCTAAAAGATGCACTTGAAGAACTTCTCGTTGCCTTCGAGGCTTTAGCAGATGATGAAGTTGATCCTGTCCAGAGTGTACAACACTATCATTGCCCAAATAGCAAATAGGTCGAGCGTCAATGACGTGGAGTTCGTGAGACCTATGTTTTAGAAGAAAGTGGAGGAGGTTTAGGCTTTGGAAGTAAGAAGATAGGGCCTTGTCTAAAATTACTAAGTAACCGCTTTAGAAAGCCCGAGTCTTAGTATTTATTAGAGTTTTAACTCATATCCACCGTGGATACGAAACAATTCTTGACACTTTTCCGCACTTGCAGTTAAACACATAGTAATTGGTCCTTTTACCGTCCTAGTGCCTACTCACACCGCTCTCCTCATTCTTCCCTAATTTTATCTCCTAATTTCCTACTCTAAGATGTGAGACTACGGTCTCGTCAGAAAACATAAACCAATTTACAGCTTCCAAAACTAAACAACAACAACAACAATCGTGCACTTCGAGCTAGCTAGAATGCAGTACACTAGATCAAATCAAACGCATAAACTTCTTATCGCGATACAAATTAATTAGACAATCAAATAGGCATCACTACTAATCCTTCCAATTGGCTACCTAGATTTGCTGGTAATCAGTTTCTTTGTTGTAAGGGTTGTGGTCGTGCTGGGGGACTCTTTTGAGGACACCGGCATGAGTAAGAAGAGCCCATAGATGGGTGATGAACATCCCCTCCCCTCGTTAGACTCTTGATGTGCTCTTCTGGGTTGTCACAGGGTGCAAGATACAAAACCATCTCCGTCCAATAATCTGAAAGCACCTGCCACAACCATTCAATACACTTAATTGGGCAAAGTTTGACCTTCGTCTCAACCTCATCCTACAATTTCTTGTACAGCTCATTGGCCTTGACGAGAAGGGGCGCCAAATTGTCTTCTTTAGGACATGCCTTGAGAGCTACGAACAACTTCGCAACGGAGCCATGTTTTTCTTCGAGCAGGTGTAGGAGGTCCGCCCTAGTGTTGTCGTAGATGAGCTTGGTAGAGCAGGCGCTATCAGGGTGGAGCTCTGGGTAGGAAGACACCAAGTAGGCGCAATAGTTGGACAAGATCTGAGCAACCTTGCTATGACGATTTTCTTTATTAGAGCTACCCCTCAACCATGCAAACAACGTCGACGTACAGACACTATTGTCGTCGATATCGTCGACGGGGTAATCTGTGAGCAAGAGCTAGGTAGCGATGTGCCAAACCAGAATGTTGAAGGCGATGCCAATCTCGGTGAGCTCGCACGTTCATTTCCTCTTGTCCCTCCCTGGGAGACAAGAGTTCAAGCCGTCGGTGAGAGAGCGGCCGTGCTTCTTGAGGGTGATGAGCACCTCGATCTTCACCTCGTCGGGCACCGGGAGCTGGCTGGTTTGAGGCAAGATGATAGGGAAGAGCTGTAGGAGCCGTCTTCCCAAAGTGTGGGATGGGAAGGCCAGCAGGTCGTGCTGGCCGATCCTGTTGGACCAGAGGTTCATGAATTGCAGGTGTCTAACCCGGAACAAGACCTTCCTGATGGTGCTTTGGATCAGGGACGAGTGGGTGCTGAAGTGCTTGCAGAACAACCAGACCTTCATCCAATTGGAATTAAGGAGGGCGTAGAATTGGAGGAGCAGGGTGGCAGAGAAGCCGTAGAGGACGATGCGAGTGACGATCTTGGCGAAGGAATCGACCACGTCCTTACTGTTGAATCCTTCTTTTGTCAGGGAATCGATCAAGTTGCTGGTGTTGAGCTTCACCGTATGAGGATGGCGTAAACGAGGAGGATCACCTCCGCAAACGACTTCCACCATGGGAACCCCTTCTCCAGCATGGCCGCATATTTGGTGTAGAAGAAGTCGAACACGAAGGCCAGCTCCAACTCCACGATTCCGAACACCCTCTTCGACACCTCGCGCTCATCTTGATCCATCTTCTTCAGAAGTCGATCCGCCACGAACGCCCAGGTCTTGTTCCTGGCTTCGGGGCAAGTACACTCGCCGAGGCAGTAGCAGGCGAATCTCCGGCGAAGCATCTTGAAGAGAGCAAAGGAGAGGCAGTGGTCTTTGAGCCTCCCTGTTGGGTCGCTGGGGAAGAGATCGCTCTCGCTCCAAATCTCGTGCACGGTGATCACACCCCTCACCTTCTCCTCCAACATCGAGTACTTGAAATCTACTTTGTTCAGTTGGGCCTTCCTCTCGCTGTCTCCCTTGACGATGTAGTGGTATCCTCTCACGTCGAAGAGAGGATGTTCTTCTTCTTTATTTTTCTTCTTCCATTTATTTTTATTTTTAAGATCTTTTTCCTCTTCAGAATCATCCTTATCGCCTTCACCCCGTATCTTGTGCTCCGCGTACATGAAATCGGTGATCACCCTGGTGGCCTCGGACAGCCAGGACGAGGTTTTACTGGCCAGATACAGAGCACTGAACTTGATGCAGGGCCTTGCTATACATGCGAGGAAGAGCACCCATATAGAGATGCGCAAAGAACTATCTTCGGAGTTGCTGACCACCACAATTCCCACGTATATGACGGCCATGAACGTCTCCCACAGGCACCTGATTCATATTAATTCAAGATCATCTATCTATCTATCAGCCTATAGCTTATCGCTATATATCTAGCTCTAACACATTTGTGCATGTAATATCGCTATATACCTGTAGACGTTCTCGTTGTCCTGGAGACTATAGGCGGTGAAGGAGTCCGTGCTGTCGAGCATGTAGAAGATGACGATGGCCCAAATGGCGAAGAGGTCGTTGGTGAAGGGGGCGCTGCTCATGAGACCCAGGGAGTAGGTGAGGGTGGCGTAGAAGGAGGAGTAAGCGGCCCATAGGCAAATGCGCACGGATTGACTGCCGGAGATGCGACGGAACCAGCCGAAGAAGGCGAGACAGATGAAGAGGAAGACTACTATGGACATGTAGATTTCTATGCGCAGCAGCCGCTTATCGCCTTCTGTCGCGTCGACGGTAAGAAAGCGAAAAAATTTATTCAGAATCCCCAACGCCATTGACGCCGATCTATACCGCCTGAATCAGAATGGGAGATCAATACACTCCAACGTCTATTGTTTTTGCCTTCATCGGCAATAGAATGGATCTAACGAGAGATTGAGTGGCTGTCAAGATTATAAACTAATGACCCTTGAAGACTGCATATATTAAATACAGTAACTGTGTAGGCATTTGTAGTGATAATATAAATACAAAGAGCAAACATTGCTGTAACTGCTCGACCACAAGTGAATCCATCACTTAGTTCCCATCAGCTGCCTCCCGTTGATAGTCCATATTAGTTGTAAGACTCAATGAATAACTATAAAAGCAAATATAAAAATACTCATTTATTTTTTAAATAACAAAAGTGTCGTGAAGATATTTAATAGATAAGTGATTTGCTTAAAGTTGATTAAGCCTTGGAATCATATTATTTGTAAAGTCTTATATAGATTATCACTTGCAAATAGCAAGTTGTTGGCACAAATATATATAAACCTACGTGTTAATTAACCTCAATGAAAATAACGATTTTTGTAGGAGAGTGTAAATGTAATCTCATATTAATAAAAAATACAGGGCTTGATAACCATAGAAACTATAGGATATAAATCACCTGTTAAAGTTGGCATGGCTGTAATTCCAAAGAAAAACAACGTATTATAATTATGATCCTCACGGAATGGCAGCAAAAGATTTTCGACCATAAGTAATTGCCTTGTTGTTATCACTTCATTGAGTCTTGTAGCTTTGTTTAGTTACAAGTCTTGTAGCAAATTTAGACTCTAAAATATGAGTAAGAATATGGTGGAAGATTTTATAACTAATGCAATTGTAAGACCTAATTAAAACTAAGGAAGCTACCATCATTAAATTAAATACCTTGAATGGCATTTAAGAATTTCAGTAAGAAATGGCTGCTAACACCCCCTATATATATATCCGATTATTTATTGCGTCTTATAGCAAATACTAATTGCAGTGATTATTTTTCCTAAAATATAGGTCATAAACTATTTTCTTATGGAATAAAAAATAATTTTTAGATCAAGACGCACGACCCTGTCACATTGAAGTGTGATAATTCTAGTGCAATCAAGAAAATATATGAATACTTGTACATATATTATCACTTTATTGGATTTTTTGAATTAGTTTTGACAAATCCCTAGCCTCTCATTGTGTATATTAGAGATGGACATAGTTAATTGAATGATTGAGTGGAACTCAAGTTTAAAGTATTTGTAATCAAATTTGACCAATCATTATGACGGAATAAAAGCAAATTAAATGTGAACTTTTCTTTAACTAATCGAATGAGAGATTGAGTAGCTATCAAAATTATTAAATAATGGTATTAATAATATTTTTTAAAAATCATTAATAAATTATCATTGAAAATTATTAAACTTAAGGTATATTAACCTTAGATTTTGAACTTTTTCATGAAAATATAACATTTATTTATTCAAATATTTTGTAAAATAGTAATATTAATTTACTTATTGGCATAAGAAAAATTAAGAATAAATAAAAATGAATATTTATCATATAAAATGAAATATTAGTTTTTTGTGAAAAGAATATATATATGTTATAGCAGGAGAAATTATTTGACAATACAATAAATATTAAATGATTGGCATTCTTCCAACCCGTGACCTGATAATTATAAACGAATCGGTGGAAAATAATTTTAAGGATTGGCATTCTTCCAACCCGTGACCTGATAAAAGATTCTAGCTTATCACCAAGGATGGTATGTGCCCGTACAATCATTTTCAGTGCAATTACTTCAAAGGGGTTGAAGTTTAGTTTTTGACATATATTTTCTTCCTATGTTCCTCCTCTTGAAATCATCTAATTAAATATTTTGCTTCATTATCTATCATTCAAATCCACCAAAAGATAAATGAATATACATTAGGCATCATGCTGCACTATAAATAGCTTATATTATATATAAATTTTAATTTTTTAAATAATTTTTTTATTAAATATAGTAAGATAAATTATAATAATCTAATATCTTACATATATATTTTTATTAACTTTAACTTTAAATTATAATAGTTTTTTTGTATTTTTATAGATCAAAACTAGTATTTATAATCAGAGTGCATACATAAAATGAAGGAGCACTTTACAATTCTCAACTCTGAGAAAAAATCCCTACTCTCGTTGATACGTATATAATAATGCTTACGTTTTTTTATACTGAGAGAAAAATCAACCTTCACATAATTATACGTGCACATAATCCTTTTTTTAAACCTTGAAGAAAATTGTTTAAATATTTAACGGTAAATTGAACAGGTATTTGTTTTAGTAATGTATCTACCGTCGAGTAGAAAAGAGGACCGGAGTTGATCATCCAATATATAAATATATGTAATGCACAACTCGCATGGGCAAGGCAGAAACTACAATTCATATGTGAGATGGGCAAATTGAGAGTTCTGCTCCCATGGCTAGCCTTGCTCCTCTTGCAAGCAGCGTCTGCGTCTTCCGAGGCGAAGCCCGGTTGCTTGGGCACCTGCGGTGACATCGAAGTTCCCTACCCATTTGGCCTGAGGTCATCCTGCTCCCACGGAGAATACTTCAACCTCACCTGCAATGAATCCGTCGTTCCTCACAAGTTGATGTGGGGAGGTCTTCAAGTCTTCAATTTAAGTGTAGAACGGGGAGAGATGACCATCTCCTTGCCAATAAGCTATGGTTGCTACAAGGGAGATCAGCAAATGAAAAACCAGAGTGCATACTATTATGCGAACCTTGTAGAAAACTCAACCTTCACATTCTCCAACAAAAACAGGTTCACAACCATTGGGTGCGACACCTTGGGACTCTTCTCGGGCTCTTGGGGCAAAGAGTTCACCGGTGGGTGTGCTACCTACTGCAACGACTTGAGCAACTTGAATGCCACTAACTCGTCTTGTGACGGCGTCGGTTGTTGCCAAACGGCCATACCCAAAGGGGTTAGAAAGGCTAACATAAACATTTCCTCCTTCAACAACTATTCTAACCTCTCCCCGTCGGCCAGCGATTTGAACTGCGGCTATGCCTTCTTGGTGGGGGAGGATAACTTCACCTTCCAGCCTGATATCTATCTCAAGGAAGCCGAACAGTGTTAGGGAAAAATCTTTTGGGCCCCCAACAAGGACTTGCAATAGGTGTCACGGGCCTCTCTTAATCCAAAAGCTAGCTTAGGGAATAAGGCTTTCCCATTAGCCTATATACAAGTCACCAGTCACCCCAGAACTGATGTGGGATAAACCCAACAATCACCCCCTCACACATCAGATCACCCGAATCATCTCCACCTCACACATGCAGGAGATCACATGTTACAGTGAGGTTGCAGGAGACTCTAATTTGGAGTGACAACATGCCATAAGGCAAACCGGGGCAACACCAGGACCCACCTTCCCACAGATGGCGCCAATTGTTAGGGAAAAATCTTTTGGGCCCCCAACAGGGACTTGCAATAGGTTAATAGGAAAGCCTTATTCCCTAAGCTAGCTTTTGGATTAAGAGAGGCCCGTGACACCTATTGCAAGTCCTTGTTGGGGGCCCAAAAGATTTCTCCCTAACAATTGGCGCCGTCTGTGGGAAACGAACCCACGACCACATGGTCCATCAAGCGCCTTAGATGGAAAAATACCGGAAGAGGTATGGTCTAGTAAGAATGTTGACTACTCTTTTCTTAAGGTCTTTGGTTGTATTGCATATACACATGTTGACAGGGAATCAAGAAAGAAGCTTGATGCAAAGTCCCGCAAATGTGTATTTCTTGGATATGGAGAAAATTGTTAGTCTCAAGATGAGGTTAGCCAAGAGTTTTTCCATGAAGGATTTGGGTGAAGCAAAACAACTTCTTGGGATGCAAATTACCCGAGACAAGAAGAACAAGAAGTTGTGGTTATCTCAAGAAGGGTATGTGAAGAAAGTTCTTGAGAGATTCAACATGAATGAATGCAAGCCGGTGAGTACTACTTTGGGTAGTTTCCAATTGTCCAAAGAACAAGGTGCTAAGAGTGAGGAGGATAAAGCTCACATGAAAAAAGTGCCTTATGCTTCAGCTATTGGAAGTCTTATGTATGCTATGGTGAGTACAAGACCAGATATTGCACATGCAATGGGAGTAGTGAGCAGATTCATGATGAACCCAGGAAAAGAACACTGAAATGGATTTTCAAGTACTTGAAAGGAACTTCTAATTACTGTTTGTGTTTTGGGGGTGATAATATTGATGTGAAAGGTTATGTGGACTCGGACCATGCTGGAAATAGAGACAATGGCAGGAGTACATCCGGATACATCTTTACAGTTGGTGGAACCGCGGTGAGTTGGGTTTCCAAATTGCAAAAGATAGTTGCTTTGTCTTCAACTGAGGCTGAATATGTGGCTGCTACAGAAGCTAGCAAGGAATATATTTGGATTAAAACTTTAATGAATGAGTTAGGTTTTAATGGTGTTGATTGCAGGTTGTACAGTGATAGTCAAAGTGCAATCCATTTAGCTAAGAACTCGGCATTTCATTTTAGGACCAAACATATTCGGTTAAGGTATCATTTTATTAGATCTTTGTTAGAAGAACGTAAATTGAAGTTGGTGAAGATAGATGGAAAAAATAATCCGGCGGATATGTTGACTAAACCGGTGGATGGAAAAAAGTTGAGTTTTTGCTCAACTTTGGTGAACTTGCACTAACATGCAGGTGGACTCATACAACGAACAAGTGGAGGAAGAGTTTGGACTGGTGTGTTCCAATCGGACTCCAAGTGGGAGATTGTTAATATTTGTTATTATGAATATTAATGATGTGTAGCCCATTGTCACACTCGGAATACTAAAGGAATCTCGGAATATCAACAGTGGTGACTGTTAGTTTTTCCATGGAGGTTGAAGGGTCTCAAAGCAATCTCGGAATATCAACAGAAGTGTCTGTTAGTTTTTCCATGGGAGATGAAGAGCCTCAAACTATCTCTATAAATATGGATCTCATTTGCCTCATTCCAAAAAAAATACAAGCAGAAGAAAAGACAAGAAAAAGAGAGATAGAGAGAGATATAGAGATAAAAGAAGAGGGAAAAATATTCACGAGTTTATCTTATACAGAGTATTGAGAGAGAGAGTAAAATCTTATAATCTCAATAGTATAGGGTGTGAGTAAAATCTTATAATCTCAATAGTATAGGGTGTGTGAGTAATCTTCTTATAGATCGCTATATATTTGATGACTGTAATCTTTGGTTGAAGTAGTGAATTGTTCGTTGTTGCCCGTGGTTTTTGACTCTCGATTGAAGGAGGGTTTTCCACGTTAAATCTCTGTGTTCTTTTGGTTTTTGTTTTATTTTATTTCTCAGGTATTATTTTCCCAAAATTGTGTGTTCGCTATTGTTGATCTCCAATTTAGGAGATTTTTCTCAACAAACAGTTGCTCCAGCGCAGGCCCAGCATGCCAGTGCTGGTTGACTGGGCCATCGGCCGCCAAGGCGACACTTGCAAGACGTCAACTGGAGAGAAGGGTGCTCGCGGCAGCGGCTGTCTTGCAAATCACAGTGAGTGCATCAGCTCGGCGGCCGGATATGGCTACCGATGCAACTGCAGCAAAGGGTATCACGGTAATCCTTACCTCGAAATTGATGGCTGCCAAGGTTCGTATTTATTTCATGCTAGTGTATAAAATTATAAATGATAAATTGATTTATATGTATATATGTCAATATTATTGCTCGTATAATACAAATAGAATCATGTTAAGTTATTCAAATATTGAACGGTAAACTCAGATATAAACGAGTGCGATTTGGACCTGCACAACTGTATATCCAAAGATGCATGCGTTAACACGGATGGAGATTATTACTGCAAGTGCCCAGATGGCCAGAAAGGCAATGGTACAAAGGGGAAGAAGGGTGCAAGCCTGACATCCCTGTTGCTTACAGGGCCGTCGGTGAGTGCATAAATAAATAAATAAATATATATATATAGTAGGTATTAGCAGACATCTAAACAGAGGACAGTTAACTAAGCTGTTGTGCGATTGTAGCTGCATGCGTGAGCATCATGTTTCTGCTTCTCGGTGTTGGTCGCTTAGTCTTCAGATTCAACCTCATGCCCAAGTGGGTTATCAACGCCATAAAGAAAGAGAGCAATCAGAAGGAACTGGTTCCTTCATCGTCCACGGGCGAAGACATGCGAAGAAATGCAAAGAAGAAGAGGTACCCGGTGGTGGAGGAGTACCTCCAAGCAGCAAAGAAATGCAAGGCGAAGCTGCGCACCCTCATTGCTGAAAACAGATGTGCTCCCACCATACTCTGCTTGGCATGGCAGGACGTCAATGCAAAGACAGGCAATCCATTCGGTAACATCACTCACCAGTTTTCCGACGAGGACATCAACAAGGCGGTCAACCTTCTCGCCAATCTCAAGGGGGAGCACCCCTTCAACAAATTATCCAACGCTGACATTTACCAGCTAGCCGGAGTCATGGCCGTGGAGGTTGCCGGCAGCCCCCACGTGGCCTTTCACCCGGGCCGTGAGGACAATGCCGAGAACATGCTACCCCATGATATTGGAACTAAGGATTCCATCGTCAGACCTGAGAGAGGTACTAATTGATAGCAGTTTAGGTCTATGTGTCCATGACATTGTGGTCATCTCCCCTTGGTTGAGGTGCAACAAGGACTGTTCTGGGTTTCAATTTACTTGGCCTCCCACCTTTGACAACTCATATTTCAAGCAACTGATCAGTGAGAAGGAAAGTTTACCTGATCATGACCAGGCCCTTCTTGTGGATACTGAATTCTTCGATTTTGTGCGAAAATATGCAGAAGATGAAGATTCATTCTTCGCCGCCTATTCTAAATCACACATGAAGCTTTCTGAGCTTGGTTTTGCAGACGCTGATTAAAATTGCAATCTGCTTTCATCTGGTTTGCGCACATGTAAAAACAAAAAGAAATTAGGGGGAAAAAATCATGCATATAGTCTCTTCTCATGGAATGCTGTGACGGTTAGTGCTTCTAGTTGATGATGTTTTTTTGCTTTGGCTCAGTAATCTTTCTCTGAATGCAGTAGTTTTCATGTTATCTGCTTTATTAGAATGCTTATATGTGATCAGTTAAGAAATCTGTGACTGATCATCTTTGTGATCACATAAGCTAAATACGCTCAAGCGCGTTGGGATGGTTATAACCATGGCATAATCTCTGAGTTAGCATAGTCTTACCCACCTGCTCCATGCAACTGGGGTCAGAAATGTAGATCTTTTTCCTTCCAAACTCATATCATACATGTCCATATTCTTTCCTGCAGATATCTTCCAAGCTCAAAAATCAAGGAGATAAAGCTAAAAATAAATAAATAAGTAGAATCTGTATTAAATAATAAAATCCCTTTTAAGAAAGAATGTTAATGTAAAAAGGCAAATGGTAAATAATAATCTGCATTATTTGAGCTAGACAGATTACCTTCCGGGCTTCCATATAAATACAATCAAATGTTTCATTCTATAAGATTACGTAGGCTGAGAAATTTCACTTTTCAACTCTCAAGAACAAGATCTTCCCCAGAACATGGGCTTTGTCAACAATACCATCCTTAAAGTATCAAGAAATTAATAGAACTCAAGGATGTTATGCGGGTCATATAATTGGAAAAATCACCATCATTCTTCACCTCAGATAGGAAAGCATTACGCACGTTAAAAGGTTTTTTACAAGTACAGAATGAGCTCTACAGCATATTTCCATTTCCTGGTCGTGTTTATTTCTCCTGTCTGCATCACATAAAGCAACATCAAATATACAGAAAGTATCTTATATCCACTAACTATGAGCAAGTTAAGGTTCCCTAAATAACCAAAACTTATCTCTATGAAAATTCCAATATACATTAATTTTCGCAAACCTTCAGCCATCCTTTCCCACTGATCGAAACAATATCTCTAGATTTGAGCGTTGCTCCATTTTTTGTTACAGGTGTACAATTAATCCGCACATCTCCCATACTCTAGACAAGATGGTAGTTAGCGCTCTGTCCATCTTCAAACCAGTAAATAATATTTTCCATTTCCACAAATCTAATTCACTAATAATTTCTTTTCCTTATTAAATTTTGTTTTAGCAATTTTCAGCAAAAAAGAACACAAAGGCTGCATTTCAAACAAGTAGCAGTAAAAATTTAAGCTATTGATGAAACTATGATACAGGTAGTACCTAATTATATCAATAAGTTTGGAGCATGACATTTTGAACCCTGCACTAGCAAGTGCATCTATTCGTAGGGATGCTCCAGTGGTTTTGAATAATTTAGTCCTAAACAACATGAACAGGTATCACGTAAAAAAATTACCATGTAACACCGACCAACATAACCATCGAGCAATCTGGCGTATATTATTGATATCTAACCTCGGTGGCTCATACTTTAAAGCTAGCAAAGGCATTTCGGAGCAAGAAACAGAGACATTTCCAACCTGTGGCCAGAAAAGTAAATCAGAGAACCATTTAAAAGCTCAGACAAATGAGTTCCAGATATACTTAAAATTCAAGATATTCTCACTATCCTTCATAAAACAAATGAAAAATGTAAGCCCAATTAGGATATAAGCCGCATGAAATTATCAAAATATAAAGCGATCGGTAAACATTTAAAGGAAGGAAACAGAGAAACATAAACAAGACATTAGCATTTCACTAGAAAGAGGATACTAAAGAATACACATTTAGGCCAGTCAACGTGAAGAGTTCGACCTGGAGAAGTATATCTCCAAGCTTCTTCTTAGATACGCCAACACCGAGAGTAGCGCCAACAAAATCTCCCTGACCACATGGATCAAAGCCAAAGTTTCCGTTGATGCTGACAGAAAATCAAGAGAACATTTCACAAGTTTCCACCTTATGCAAATTGTGAACCAAATCCTTTATCATCAAGCACTTTGGTTGATAATAAACTCATTTTCAAATCTGGAATATGTTTGATATTTTTAAACACTAATCTGTAACCCGTGTTTGTTACTATATGCACGTTTCCAAGTCCTACAATCTTGGAAGTATCACGATTTCTCATCTTTACTATACCTAAATTTGAAGTAAAAAAATTTCTGCTCAGAGTTGCATGCAATGATGCTCCCAAGTCAACTACCCAGTTAGCATCACAACCTGCCGTCAAACAATCATTCCCACAATCAGAAAGAATCACCATATCATCATGCACAATATTAGTTATCTTTTCTCCTTGATCCATGCTTTATTTTTCAAGTCTATCTTGAGTTTCCAACAATCCTTCTTTATATGACCTGTCTTGTCACAATAATAACACTTCAAATACTTTCTGGATTTAGACCTTCACGACTCTTGTCCCTTCTGCTTGTGTCTCTATTTCTTGATCTACTTCTTGCCTCTTCTGACACTAATGCATGAGACCCTAAAGTTGGTAGAGATTTTCTTCTCACCTCCTCTGTCTCTATTTCTTGATCTATATTTTGCCTCTTCTGACACTAATGTAGGAGACCCTGAAGTTGGTAAAGATTTTCTTCTCACCTCCCCATTCAGTAAACTGTTTGTTACCATGTCTATTGTGAGTCTTCCATCTAGAGCAGCATTACTCAAATAGATCACCAAGGTTTCCCAACTCTCTGGCAAAGTGTTGAGAAGCTAGATAGCTTGTCATTCCTCAACTAGAGTCATCTTCATCCTAGCAAGTTGAGTAATAATACTCTTCATCTTCATCTTGGCAAATTAAGTAATAATACTCTTCATCTCATTGAGATGCTCACTTATATCTTATCCATCCTTATACCAATTCCTCATCTAGAGTCATCTTCATCTTGGCAAGTTGAGTAATAATACTCTTCATCTCATTGATATGCTCACTTATATCAGTTCTATCCTTATACCTCAAATTCACTAATTTCCTTATTAAAAGGGTCTTGTTGCCAGTAGTATTCCTCTCATAAACTTCTTGAAGTTTATCCCATATTGCTTTTTAGGATGTCAATTCAGAAACATGATGATACACAATTTCATCTACCCATTATCTTAAATAAGTCATAGCCTTCTTATCCAACTTATTTCAGGCTTCCCATTATCTCAAACAGGTCATAGCCTTCCTATCCAACTTATTCCAGTCTCAACTTATTCCAGTCTTTTCAGTCACCTCTGACGGTTTCTGACGAGTGAGGTGCAAACAAATCCTTGGAAGTTTATCCCATATTACTTTTGAGAATGTCAATTCAGAAACATAATGATATACAACTTCATCTACTCATTGTCTCAAATAGGTCATAGCCTTCCTATCCAACTTATTCACAACTTCATCTACTCATTGTCTCATACAAGCCATAGCCTTCCTATCCAACTTATTCCAGTCTTCCCATTATCTCAAACAGGTCATAGCCTTCCTATCCAACTTATTCCAATCTCAACTTATTCCCTGTTGGTTTCTGACTAGTGATAGGTTCAAACAAATCCTTGGAATATAGATGATCAATCATCTTTCCTTTGTGCCAGTTACTCGGCCCCTTAAGAGATATCATCTTACATACTTCTCATCAGTCATTTTATTGAAATATAAATCACACACACATCAACTAGGCTCTTAAAAATTTCTTCGAACATCTAGTGGGCAGAAAATATCAACAACTAAAACTTGTGGGCAAAAATATCAACAACCAAAACTTGCAAACCAGGCTCTTATACCACTGTTGAGCCCAATGGGCCTCTAAAAGGACTTACAATAAGTGTCATATTACCTTAACAATAAATGTCATATCATCTTAACATACTTCTCATCAACCATCTTGCTGAAATACAAATCACACACATACCAACTAGGCTTTTAGACATACCAACTAGGCTTTTAGAAATTTCATCGAACACCTACTGGGCATCAGCCATCTTAACATATTTCTCCTCTTAACGTACTTCTCATGAGCCATCTTGTTAAAATATAAATCACACACACACCAACCCAACTAGGCTCTTAACATATTTCTCCTCTTAACGTACTTCTCATGAGCCATCTTGTTAAAATATAAATCACACACACACCAACCCAACTAGGCTTTTAGAAATTTCTACTGAGCAGCAAACCAGAGCCATCTTGTTGAAATATAAATCACACACACACCCACTAGGCTCTTAGAAATTTCGTCAAACACCTATTAGGCAGGCAACAAACCTCTTATACCACTGTTGTTAGGCCCAATGGGCCTCCAAAGGGACTTGCAATAACTTTCAAGGGTCTCTCTTAATCCAAAAGCTAGCTTAATGAATAATGCTTTCACATTAGCCTATATACAAGTCACCAATCACCTCCATACATGATGTGGGATAAACCCAACAATTCTTCCCCTCACACATCATATCACCCGGACCATCTCCCTCTCACCACAAGTAAGGCCCACATATTATAATAAAGTTCCAGAAGACTCCAATTCGAGCTGGCCCGAGGCAATACCAAGCCCAAATCATCTCCCCCTCATCACATGCTAAGTTAACATGTTATAATGAAGCTTCAGGAAACTCCAATTCGGGGTAGCTCGAGGCAAAACTAAACCAACATGGCTCTGATACCACTATTAGGCTCAATGAGCCTCTAAAAGGGACTTATAATAAGTATCATAGGTCTCTCTTAATCCAAAAGTTAGCTTAAGGAATATGACTTTACCATTAGACCTATATACAAGTCACCCGTCACCTCCATACATGACATGTGATAAACCCAACAAAAACTAAGCCCCATTGCATGCCTGTGTTATTCGAATGATTTTTAGGGATGCCGGGAGTGGGTTAAGGTGCCGATTGTCACCGTGAAATCAGGGAGTGGCACGTGGACAATAAGAAAAGTAAGGGGTTATGACGGGACGGAGATGGGCCGTTAACGTCGTTCCCTCTCCTCCCCCCTCTGGGAAACGAGAACTCCTTTTCCTCCTGCCACACTTTTAGATCCAACCGTCACCCCTCTACGCCGACCGATCACCGTGGCAGTTGTCGGTGCGGGCTGTTTGCATGTTGCTGCGATGGATAACTTGGGGGAGAGGATGGACGTGATCGCCTACAAAAGGGCGAAGGTGATGTCGGTTACCTCAAGGCCTCTCCTTCCCCATTGTCAGCTGACTGCTTATTTCTTATTTGGTACTGTCTTCCTACTTTTTCCAGTTTTCAGTTTATGTTATTGTGATTGCTAGAATTTTTACAAAGCTCAAATTACTCTTTGATTGATGCTTGTTACACTTCATTCATGGCCGCCGATATTAGTGATTTTCAAATCTAAAAGAACTTACACATTTTTCTTTTGGTCATACAAAAATATCATTCTATACGAATATCATTCATTGAATCAGCTTTTTGTTTCTTTCTGGCGGTTATATATATCTTACTTGTCAATGGAAGTCCACTTTGTTTGCAATCGTAGTCATGTGTTGGTTATATATACAAACTTATATGTGAACAGGAGTCGTGTGTTGTATCATTTGTGGGTGAAGTTCTAAGAAATTGGTTTTGTTTTTATTTGATATATTGCACTTATATTGACGGTGCTGACTTGCGTTTAATTGCACAATCGTATTATTAATCATTGTTATAGGGTACCTTTGAGCAGTTCTAAAGAGACTTGAGATAATTGTTTACTCATTGGCTAGTGATTTGGCAGATACATGATACTTTGCAAATTTATAAAAAATATTTACCTTTCAAATTAGAACTTACATAATAGGTATCAAAGGTTTAATTTTACAATTCTAAAAAAATGACGTTAAATTAGTAGTCGTGTTGCTTGTGCATAAGTCAGTCCTGCTGTTTAAGCTGCCTAGCTCAGTGGATTCAATTAGTTGTCCTTTACATTTTTGTCAATTGTTTTTCTTAAAGAAAGAGTATCGGTTGTGGGGCATACTATTTTAGAATTACGGGTTTTGGAATTTCTATCAATTATCGAAATAAATGTCAACTTGGTCATGGTGATTGTTTCATTGATTCTAAGTTTTTATTACTTGCAATGATTTTTTAGTTTTTTTTATTTAAGTTGGAACTTGCATTGTATATAAATTTAGTATGGTGCAAATTCGGCGGTGGTTGCAAATTGGTATTAGTTTCAATAACATATTGTTTATAGTTATGAAATCACTTATGCTTTATGTGCATCATTTGTCCGTCCATTTTGCAGGTGCAGTTAAATGATAGTTCAACACCATGCTGGAACACCGCAAATTTCAAGCAAACCACGGTGCTGGAGTCTATTTTCCTGCTCTTAATGTATGTGCATTAGTACTATATATCTATCTAATGAGAGTTAAATTAGCAGATAATTCATAATCTTCAACATTTCTAGATGGTTAATCATCAACAAAGCTTGATTTATGGTTAATTGCTCAAATAAACATGACCAACTTTGCTCCCCGCTTGAGGGCAGAAATAATTTTTAATTATAATCACCTACTCTTTTATTAATAAAAGGGAAACTTACCACTAACTTTTAATTAAAAGTAAGAGATTTAACCTATTAAAATAAAATAAAAATAAAAAATAATAAAACTATCTTCCTGCAAAGGATCATAGGTACGCCTAATGAACTTTAATTTTTAATTTTTTATAATAATAATAATAATAATAATAATAAAATACCTCGTATTGCAAGGGTCGCGGGGTTCTAACCTTGATTTTTAATTTTCTTATTAATAAAATTTATTTACTTGCCTTGAAAAAATATATAATAATAAAAATCCAATTATTATAATTTATGTTTAAGTCAATAAGAGTCAATTATAATATATTAAATTATTATAATATATCTCATTATTCAATGATAATTTAATATTAAATTAAATTTTATCTATAATACAAATTGCACGTAACACATCTTACCTAATAAGTAATAGAACTTTAATGTTAATAGCCCGTATTCAACTGGGCAATGCATTCACAAACATCGCTACATACATAAATTTCCAATAAAGTTTCACTACATGAAACCCATAAATTAACAGTGAAATAGATTAGAGTTTTTCTTAATTATAACTTAATTAATTGTATATGCACACAAATACCAATTTTGTGTTATCTATGATCCAGCTCGAAACTCTTCACAAAAAATGAAAATGACGAGCACGTAAAAATGAAAAACAAAATAATTCTATTGTTTTTTATGTAGTGATATCCTCATAATACCCATCTCCCAAGGAATTGTTTGGTTATAAAACATGGTCATAAACGTCTTTTCAACACCTTTCCCCTCCCATTTTCAACCTTCCCTACCGACGCCGTTCATCGCCGAGCTTTCTCCGGCCGCCGCCGTTGCCGGCAAACCGTCGCCGTCCCCACCTTCGATCGACTCCACCATATCACCCTCCCCACAGGACTTGGCTCGGGTATGCTCGCCGGCGATAGGACCAATTCCCGGTTGCTCCTGCCGACGGTTGGCCTGGGCCAATCGGTGTCGCTGTCCACCGCTTCTGTCCAATCAAGGTGAACGCTTTTGGCATAATATTGATTCGGTCGTCTTGTTATTGCTTGTTCGTGACTTGGTAGAGAGAACTGCGGGAATGCATTGGTGTCTTGTGCATATGTTTGATAAAATGCCTCAAAGAAGTTTGCTTTTGATCCTTTTTCAGGTAATGGGCTCGATTGATGACACTATGGCTATGATTGTTTTTGGATGATAGGATGATTGTGTGTTGAGTTGTGATTGATGTCACCATTGTTAAAGTAACATTTTTGTTTTTTAGATGATGAGGACATTGGCATTGAGCTGTGATAGATGACTCCATGGACAGACAGTTCCCAAGATGTTTTTTTAAGATGATGATATGATGAATGGCATTGAGCTGTGATCGATGAGACAATGGCCAATTTTCATTTCCTTCACTGCACTTCCATCGTCTCCTACTTTGCTAGATCATGCCATTTTGCGCTACCTTTGCCACGCGCTCAAGTGTATAATTTGACTGTTCATTTCCATACCTCACGTAGAAGACGATCATTTTACCACAGAAGGAACCAAAGCAAGCCAGAGCCTATTCCCGTTCCAGATGCTTCTGAGCTCTCCCTTTCTATCTCTCGTCTTCCTCCACGCTTCACTTCACAAGACCTCTCCAAGGTCATATCTCAGCAGCCACACCCTCTGATATGTCTTCACCTTTTCAACCACGCCTCCAGCCTCCCGAGGTTCAAACATGATCTCAACACCTTTCTTGTCATGATAAGGAAACTCGGCTCAGCCCAGCTGTCTAATGAGTTTGATAGTGTTGTGAATCAAGCGGTAGCAGCCCCAATCCCCTCTTCCGAGCACCTCTTCAATACCATTATCTATTTCTACACTGAGGCTCGCAAATTGACAAAAGCTGTGAATGTATTTAAGCACATGAAGAGGCTTAGAGACCTGGCATCTCGTCCCACCGTGAAGACATACAATCTTTTGTTTACTGCTATGTTGAGTCGAGGGTCCAATTCTTATATCAACCATATGTATATGCAGACAATCAGGTGCCTTTTTAGACAGATGGGGGACGATGGAGTACAACCAGATATCTTTTCTCTCAATTCTATGATCAAGGGATACGTACTTTCTTTGCATGTGAATGATGCATTGAGGATCTTTCATCAAATGGGTGTTGTTTATAGCTGTTTGCCAAATGACCACTCCTACAACTATTTAATCCATGGTTTATGTGCTCAGGGGAGGTCAAAAAATGCCCAGGAGTTGTACATGGAGATGCTGGGAAAAGGTTTTGTTCCCAGCGTGAAGGCGTATAATTCTATGGTGAATTGCCTGGCAATTGCAGGGGAGGTTGAGGAAGCAGTTAGGGTTCTACAGGAAATGTTGAACAGAAACAGGATCCCGGAATTGATTACTTATCAGACCGTTTTAGATGCTATTGGGAGGGATGGGAGGGTTGAAGAGGCTGTGGATCTTTTGAGAGTTTTTAAAGAAAGGGATTTAATTGATAGTGGGAGTTACAAGAAGCTTCTGTATGGTCTGCATGACGAGTATGGAGGCCATAATAAAATAAGTAGATTTAATGTAAGGTGATGTACAAAGTTATGCTTTATATCTGTGGTTATACAGATGAGAAATGATCGATGTCCGATCTGGTGTTGAAATTTGGCAGATTATATTAGTGGTTGTTTGCAGCGTTCTGGATAATGATCTCTCTTCAATGTATAAAGATCAGTGTTGAGGATGCCGGAAGTAATCACCCGTTGTAGACTTCTAGGTGCTACTGGGAAGGATGGTAGGCACTTTAGGGTTTGAAGAGGCTGTGGATCCTTTAAGAGTATTCATGGAGAAGGATTTAATTGATTCAGAACTACAATGAGCTTCTTTATGATCTACACGAGAAGAATATGAAGACCTATGAAATAAGTGGATGTAATGCAAGATGTTCTACAGTGATCCAAAATTATAGCTGAAAGATGAAAAAAATGTTATCTATGGCATTTTTGTGATGAAAAGTGATGCATGCCATTCTTTGTTTGGAGTAAACTTCTATTCCAAACATTATTAAGCATATCGCTCCTTCAGAAGATGTGGCACAGATGATTCTTGTTATTGAACTGTGAAAATTTATTGATAGCAGTATTCACTATTATGGTGAGCAGCATAGAGGATACTAATTTGTTCAACTTGGTTCCCGATTTGGTGAAGGGCCATGTACATTTAATTAGACCCATGATAGTAGGCCATTTGATGTACATGATCAATAAGTATGCTGGTCCAAAAGATAAAAATTCATTAGGCGTGTACAGCTCCATAGGATTCACAGGATAATTTCTGCAACTTACTTGCACACTCGCATCCTCAATAACCAAAGTCTACCCTCTCGGGCAAAACAAAAAATATGCATGCACCTTGTGAGACAAGACCATTCGCCAATTGCCACGAACCGAAGCAAACAAAGAAAAGAAATATCAGAGAAGCGAATGGCTGTGGAGCAAATAAACGAACGTAGCAAAGCCCTTTAAATCACATGTATTTTGACGTCTGATAATCTGGAACGGAAAAAGAAAAAAGACTAACGTGAAAATGAATTCATCCGTGAGGGGAGATGAACGATGGCATTCTTGCGTCAAGCTCATCTTCGATTTTTGTTTCGGAGTTGCATAAGGAAAAGGGAAATGCATAGAGGATGATTCCAACTTCCATCTCCCACGGGAAGCACACTTTCAACTGGGCTTTCTGGCATGTGAAAGAATTTAACCATTGGTCCTAAAAGTTGGTAGAATAGTTTCAATCTAGTTGACAGGTTGGTGAGGAATGGTTGCTTAATAAGGTAAATTGATTGATTTCTTGCTCGAGTTTAGAGTTTTTTTTTTTTAGTCAGGAATTTGGTTAGCCACCCTTCTTCTGGTTCACGGATTAAAGATGCAGTTAGGAGAAGTAGTGTTCCACCCTTCTTCTGGTTCACGGATTAAAGATGCAGTTAGGACAATTAGTGTTCTGATGAGCTGACCCAGTCCTGATATGAACATGCTTGGACTTTCCACGGAAACATCCCTCCTTTTTAGACCATCTGGAGAGTAGAATTTGGAACTCAAATCTAGATTTTGGAATGTAATCTTCTTCGATTATTATTATATGTTTTCCAACAATTTAAGTTTCTATAGTACTTGTGATACAACAAAACTTAATTAATAACAGTGCTAAATGTCTTGTACAATCAACACATTCAATCTTTATCCCCAAACGCACGATTAATGGTCTAGATCCCTCACAAAAACAAACATGATAAGATAAGCAAACTGATAACAAATTTTGCCACTATTTCGCAGTATGAAAACAACCTCCATTACTCACTTTCAACAACTTTTCCGTTAAAACTAACAACTTTACTTGAAACCAAATCTTGCACCAGCTTTGCACATGGCAAATAGACGTAGTTGGGAAGAATTATCAACCCCTAATGGCTTTCTCAACGGAAAATTTTCTTTTTTCATATCAACTTTTATAAAAAAATCACACTCTTATAATAACTAAAATCATAAATTTTAAAAAAGTTAAATATATAATAACTTCATTATTTAAATGGGTGATTTACATTGCCCACTAATTAGATTAATCAACCAAAAATAAGTCAACGAATGACAACGCTTATTAGCGCATGAATAAGCCCAAAAAAGAAATCATTGCTTTTTGATACCAAGACAAGGTCTCTAATCTTTTATTTGCTCCCACTTTAATAACAAGATCAAATTAGTATATAATATATGCAATTATGCAGCATTAAACAAAGTAGGAGCAAGCAACCAAAGCGTACCAGTACCAGTCCGTATCCACGGCTTCTCCCGGCACGTGCGACCAAATTCCGCAGCACGTATCCGATACGAAATAGTGAAAGCGATTTTCATGTCCGATTGGATCCGCGGGCCCCACTCGAATCTATACGTATGGATACATGTATCGATACTTATCTAACCACTTGTCCGGTCGCCGCCGTATAAGATATGGAGGTTGCAGCCATTGGTTGAAGCTGAGCCTTGTTCAAAGGTCGTCTTTTATACATTGCCAACTAGAAACCATCTCAAATATCAGTTGAAGGAGAAGGTAATCAATCATCAACTTGAATGGTTGCTTGTTAGAGTGGGTGAGGTTGTGATCAAAGTTGCCACGTTTTTGTTTTTTTGCATGTCGTGCTTGTTTATTTTTTTGATTGGTTTATTTGTCAGCTGTTGATGAGTAATTGTTGTTTTGAATTATAGTGTGCAGATTCATCATGGTGGTGTAGTTTGATTCAGTTTATTGGGTTTTTTTGGTGTTTAATTGATTGTTTTTTGGCGTTGTGGGTGAGCAGGGAATTGGCTGTTTAGGCCGTTGTCCGGAGTTTTTGACTGATTGATCATGGAGGATTGAGGATATTGAATTGGTTTGAAGGTAAGAGTTTGGCGAATTTGGTTGCTTGGGTTTGGGGTTGTTAAGGGAAAGGAGATTTGAGGGGATGGGTGTTTCATGATGTTGGGTGGTGGATGGAATGGGGGCTTCAGAGGTTGCTTTGATGTATTCTGATAGATGGTGGTTTAGATTGTGGGATATCTGCTTGTCACAGGGTCTCTGAGAAACAATTTCGTGGATTTTGCTATGATTTCATGATTTTTGTGGTTTCCCTGCTCCATTTCTGTCCCTAAAAGGAGTGATACAGAGGAGGGAGCATTTTCCTTTTGAATTCTGCGAATGGAGGAAGAGAGCTATTCATGGGTCAGGAGGGCAAAGTTTTCGTCCACAGTTTACCACCGATTGGATGCTTACCGAATCCAATCCATTCCACTGTCCGTCAAGTCTGATCTGGAACTGTGTCTGAAGGCAAGAGCTAGTTCGGTTGCTCAACCATGTCAAAGTAATCCAGTTGAGCCCACTTCTGTAGAGCTTGTCCGGGGCAAATCTGATGGTAATTCTTCCAGATGTTCAAGGCGTTCGAGCGAGAGGCAAAGATCCGTCTCTCCAGTGCCCAAGACTGTTCTTTCAGAAGCATTCAAGGAAGCTCGATCAGAGAGGAGAAGGTCCACCACTCCTAATCCCAGAAGGAATGCAGCAGACAGAAGGACCGTGGGCAAATGGATAGGCTATTTATCTTCATCAAGCTGGAGCCCTTCTCAGATCAAGCCGAAATATAGGAAGGAATATTCTTGGACAAGATATTTTGATCATGGAGCAGGGAGGGTGTCGGCTGTGGAGACTTTGGAGGAGTGGACACTTGATCTCTCTAAGCTCTTTTTAGGGTCGAAATTTGCTTCTGGAGCTCATAGCAAGCTTTACCATGGTAATTACAATGGCCAACCTGTTGCGGTGAAGGTGATTTGTGTTCCTGATGATGACGAAAATGGGGAAATGGCATCTCGGCTGGAGAAGCAGTTCACAGGAGAAGTTATGCTACTCTCTAAGCTCCACCATCAAAACGTATTAAAGGTACTTGGAGGGTTTGTATACATTGTCATTTAGTTCAAGCATTTTATGAAATGCTTCTGAGCCACATATTCAGTTTATAATTGATCATAATTCTCATATGTAATTCTTGAGACCTAATGTGATGATTGTGGAGCTTTATCCTGTCAATATCTTTTGCCAAGAAAATAGACTGTTTATATAACGACATTGATTCTTGTTGATGGACATGCCTGTTAATATTTCTATGCAATTTGATGCAGCTAGTTGCAGCATGCAGAAAGGGGCCTGTATTTTGTATTGTCACAGAATATCTGGAGGGAGGTTCCTTGCGAGCATATTTGCACAAACACGAGCCAGAAGCCCTTCCTCTAGAGAAACTAATTGCTGTTTCTCTTGACATTGCCCGTGGCATGGAATATATCCACTCACAAGGAATTATCCATCGGGATCTCAAGCCTGAAAACCTCCTGTTTGATAAGAACTTCCATGTTAAGATTGCTGATTTTGGCATAGCATGTGAGGAGGTTTCTCGCGATTTGCTTGCTGAAAACCCTGGAACATATAGATGGATGGCGCCAGAGATGATCAAACGCAAGTCTTATTGCCGAAAGGTTGATGTTTATAGCTTTGGGCTTTTGCTATGGGAGATGGTCGCTGGGGCAGTCCCTTATGAAGAGATGTCACCTATCCAGGCGGCCTTTGCAGTTGTTGATAAGGTATACTTCTAACTTGCTCCATTTTATTACTGTCCGTGTTCTGTAATTGGGTTTTTGAAATTTTCCAAAAGGCATTGATGTCTTGTCCAAATCACCATTTTGTCTTCCTTGGCACTCCCAATAAAGAATCTAAACAGGTTATGTGTCTCTAGAATGAAAGCTTCAGTTTTTCTGTTGAACTATTTATAGCATGAGATCTTGTCAGCTTTACATTACCATCAGTTGAGTGAAAATTTTGGCTTCCAATAAACACTCGTCGGTTTTTAATCGATGACAACCACTTTTGTCAAAATATTGTTTTTAGAAACCAATAAATGTTTGTAGAATTTTAGCTTTTCTGGATCATGTTTGTCATTAGTTCATTTGTTGGAAGCTAGAGAATAACAAATTCTTCGGATTTTCTCAGGATATGAGACCTGCTATACCTCTCTACTGTCCACCTGCCATAAGATCTCTGATCGAACAATGTTGGTCAGCGCATCCAGAGAAGCGGCCTGAGTTTTGGCAGATTGTGAAAGTGCTGGAGCAATGCCAATCTATACTTTCTTCTGGTGGCACTCTAGACAAACTTACTGGATCAATTTGTTGTGACCAAAAGAAGCACCTTCTCCATTGGATTCAGAAGCTTGGCCATGGCGGCTACATCGATCCTTCTACTTCTCGCAAGTTAATGTAACATCTTCCATTTTCGAGATTTGGCTGATGATGCTTCCTTTGTAATCACTTTTTTCTAGAGTTGAGCTTACACATGCATAATGTTCATGATGCATACAATTAAGTAGAAAGAATTGATGATTCTTAGAATGCGAAGCAAACATAAAGCAAAGTTAAATGTGGTAAATCAATTCTTGATCCATCGAACTATCGTTACTCCCTCTATCCGCACCTGCCTCGTGTTGTTGACTTAGCTAGCCTATACATCAACCTTTGCAATCTCCATGCACCAGGCCCTGGCACTAACTTCTGCCTGTCCCCAACTTCTGAGCACAATGGCTCTCCTGAGCACCACCCACCTGGGGTGAAGCTGCCGTTGCTCCGGTGAAGAAACTGAGCATCTATCTGGTCCACGACGGGGTCGTTTTGACTGAATTTTCGAGCAAAAGGTACATTACTCCCAATCATCCTACCGAGATCGCGGGTCATGAGATTACGTGGGTGCTGTTTCGGGGATTATCCCACAAGATGAAATGCATGTCATTGTTAACGGCAGTGGCTGCAAACTCGGGTGCATTGCAGATTACAGTTTGGAAGTAGCCTTCTGGTGAGGAGACGACGTTGGCGTAATACATGAGCAGTGTTCTTGGGAGGTTGTCCCAGCCCCAAACACAGTATTCCACAAAAGCCCGTGATAGAATCATCCATGCTGAGCCTAATTTTCTTTTTGAATTAGTCTACAAATGAATGATTTCATGTTTGGCAGTTATATAACTAATTAACACGCATTTCTTGTTTCACTTTTAAACTTAATAGCAAAGACTTGTAACGCAGAAATATTAGTGATGTTTTTGCCATTTTCACGGAGTGTCGATATGACTTACCGGTAAACAACTTAAAAGCAGATGGCAGTGACCTTCTCTCTTTGGTCCGAATGATATCTTTTTTGGTAGATAGATATAGTCCCGGGTCCATATATACGGGCTTAGCTCTCTTCTCCCTGCTCAACATCAAATGAAAGAATCCCCCATCAAGTTATGACCTACCTATATGAGATAAATTTCAGGAGGAAACAAATTAAAAGCCTCTCAAAAATATCCAAAACAAGGTAATGCTTACTCTTTCCATCCCAAGCGACTAGTATGCTCTATGAAGTTCAGGTCCTTGGACAAATTGTTGAAGGTAAACAAAAGATCTGCATGGAAATCAACAAATGCCTTGGACATGCATGTACACACGATTTTTTTTATCATTCTTTTTTGGCTGGTTCAATTTTGAAGGAACTTACCATCCTGTGTCACAAGAGGATAATCAGAGGCACTGAGGTTGATGAACCAATCCCACTTTTCACTTCTCTTGAGAAGGATAGCACAGGCATGAAGGGTGTTAGCAACCATGGTAGGTCCTTTGTAGGTGACCATGTTAGCCTTCTTAATCATGTACACATTCCCAACTTTGGAGAACACGGTATTATTCTCTAGGCGCCTCATCAGCTCCATCCTCTCTTCAGATGAAGACTCCAAATCCATATGAACAATGTAGTGGTTCAGAGGGTGGTATAGAGCAAGAAGAGTCCTCCATAGCCTGTCCAAATCTCCTTTAGAGCCAGAGATGAGGTAAGCAAACCTTGGGATTGAAGGGCCTGTTGGTGGAGGTAGGACAGATGCAACTTTGGATCCCATGTTAACAGTCGCAGAAGATGTTAAGGAGAAGAGGGAGTTGATAGAGTGAGAGGTTGAGATGAAGCCCATGTTGAAGGAGGTGACGAGTAGCAATATGCTGAATAGAGAACCTGCAATGAGGGGGAAGGCCCACCTCTTCTCTATGGCAGGGGAAATCACCAGTTTGGAAGTTTTCCTAGGGGATGATAGATTCATCATGGTCTTTCTCGTTCCACCAGGTGAAGGTAATTGTATTTATTCAACCCCAATCTTCAATTCATATAACTGTTACAGAGGAGTAAAGATTGATTCTTTGGCATAACTGTGTTAAGTTGATGGTCAAAACCGAATAAGAAGAAATAGAGAAGCTAGAGCAAATGAACATCCTCATGTAGGAAGTTAAATTATAAATTATCAAGCTAAGTTATAAATTATCGGACGGTTCCTGTAGCAAGTTACTAGAATAACAACTTGTTCAGCAGGTGAGTTATTCCTTTGGTTAAATAAAAAATGCATGAACATTTGCCCAAATCCGAAATTAACATGCTTACGCATGAGAGGAGCATTACAGTATCCTATCAAAATGTCAAAACAAATGAAAGAAGCATAGCCATGAGATACAACAAAGCCAAGAGAGTATGAAGAACAAACCTTGAAATGAGAATTGGAAATGGAAATGGAAGATGATCAAGATTGATAAAAGCAAAGAAGTTTGGCATGAACTCATAAATAACGAGATTAGCAAGAGGGGACGAATGAAGAATCTTTGGGTTTTAGCATGAAATTCTTTGTTAATTGGCATAGACATCTCCACCCGTCAATTTTTATTCTCGACCTTAACGCCACTTATATGCGGCATTTGTAATAGTGATCTCACCAACAAAGCAGAGGAAGCCACATGAAAATGTTCGTCCTCTTGTTGATGCAAGTTAAAGTTGTACCGACGGATGGAAACTTGTTGACTTTGTTCATGTAATTGAAGTGTCTGCCAACGTCGAAATTTAATTGACCGGAATTGAAAAAAGAATGCTTTGGGTTGTGGATGGCAAAGCAAAATAGAGATTCAAGACGTCGAATCGTTTAGCCAAACAAACTTCGATGGCCTGGAATTGAAATCTTATTATGGTCTAAACAAATTGACAACCCGGACTAGCCTTTTTCGATTTGAGTCACCTATATAGCCCCACTCCCCAATCTCAACTATTTTGTTTCTTTCTCAATGCACACAAGGACCTGCTCATATACGTCTTTTTTATGTATCGAAATTCCAAGGTCGCTTGTTTGAGTTTGATTTTTAGCTCTCTACCACACACCTCGTTCTTATTTACACAGCAGTACGTGATTGCACCAAACGACACAAACCGGTCAAGAAATAACAAAACCACCCAAACCCAACCCGGCCGGCCCAGGAACAGGACCCACAATGCTAAGCTACCGGCTCACACCACTGCCACCGCCGGGCATTGCAACGCCGGCAGCCTCTCCAGCAAGTCGGACGTCAGCATCGACACCGTCACCTTGGGCCTCTGCCGCTCCTCCCGAGCCTTCGCCGCTGGCAAATTCACCGGCCCCGTTCTCATGTAGGAGCCGAACCACTTGGCCTGCATGTACTTGTGTCTCCTCCAAGGACCTATGTGCATTTTGCTCTCCTTGGCACACTGCTTGGCAGCACCGCACAGCATCTTGATCACCGCCTTTAGCCTCTCGGCCTTGCCGACGTACAAGTGCGGCAGGCGACATATCAGCCGGCTGTACTCTCGGCTAGCCCGGCCCATCTCAAACTCGCCCCGAAAGTCCGGTTCGATCACTACCCGGACCGGATTCTTCCCTCTAGTGTCCACAACGTCCGCATATACATGTTCCCCTGTAAACACACAACAACATGGTCACAAGATGCCCCATCATTTACATTTTTTTCACGCTATTTTCTTCACCAGACAACTTTTTTACTACATAATAAGTTATCATATCAAGTTTAAAAAAAAAAAGTTATCATATCATAATCACATTATAATCACATGAGAGTCCAAAAAGGACCGCGGCTACTCTAAAAAGGACAATTCGCAATTATTCTCGTGCTCCAACTCTATAATAATACCGAAAACATTTATAATTATATCTACGATTAAAAGTAACTAAAACCTCCACAATAATTTATCAATAAAATTGCAATCCCCAAATCTCTGGTTTGTGAGAATCAAGAGTCATTTTACACAAGATTCGACCCTGAAGACACAAAATTTACATGTACACAGTATAGTAGATGGTCATTTGAAACACTGATTAAACCAAAGAGATTAAGACTATCATTATCAATTATATAGATATAATTCTGTTTAAACGGAACGAAGTAAAAGAAGGGCAATTTCGTCTACCTGCAGGGATGTCAGGGGTGCTCCGCCATTTCGACCGGCAAACCGCCGCGTCGTAGCCGGCCGTCCGGAGCCGCTCCACCACATCCCGGAGCAAGCAGCACCGGCACCCGTATCCGCCGCCGGGCGCCACCGGCCGCCGGCAGCTGCACGCCTGACCCGCCGAAAGCGACTCCCTCATCGCCACCTCCGCCTCCTCCCTTATTTTTGCCTCCAACGACGTGCTTCGGTACAACGTCGTCTGTAAAAAATTTAAAAAAAATAGAAAAAAAAAGAAATTAAAATCAAAACAATGCGATCATCACTCCTTTGAATCAACCAATAAATCGCTCACTTTGAGGAGCTGGTGCTGCGATTCCCAGAATGCCTGCCGCTCCGCGGCGCTTCCGGCATCATCCTCAACCTCCTCCTCCTGATCCCCACAAACGTCGCCGACGTGAATATCGTCGGCGCCACAGCTCTCCATCAACACCCCACTCCCCACCTCCTCTTCCAAGAACCCGACCACCATGTCCCCAAGGCTGGCCCCTCCGCCGCTGATGACCCCCATTGCCGCCTCCGCCGCCGGCCGGAAAAGTGCGCAGTTTGCGGTAGTGGGTTTGCGTGCGGCGACTCGGGCGGTTAGCGCTTTTATAGCGGGAGGATGATATTTCCCGGCAGACCTGATGCTATTGCCCGCGCGGGGAAGGCCATAGGCTCTGGGAGGTTTGGCGTTATCAGGATTGTGATGATTTTGATATTTAAAGGGGCGGCCCGTGGATGAACGAGCCGCCGCGAACGTGAAGGGGAGAGCAAAATTAACACGTGGGTGATGGTGATTGGATGTTGTGGGGTCCCGTGGGCTTGATAAACTGGTCGGATCCACGTCAGCTTGGCATGGCCTATCGTCGGCTCTTGTTCCCGAATATTCCCATCGATCCTACCTGATGTCCATGACTTTCATAAAATAATAATGAGACAGATTTCAATTTTTAAAAATATGTTGGGATTAAATTAAAAATATATATACAATTTGATTAATTTTTGTTTAATTTTTTGTTATAATTTATTAATTAAATCTCTATTTTTTTATCACTGCACTAATTTAAAATTTTTAATTAATAAGAGTAGATTGAAGAGATATATTACCATCTTATTTATTCATTATAGAATTATTTATAATTATTTTTATAAAGTACTGTCCTTTATTTTATAATAAAAAAGTAAATCTCTTAGTTAATATTATAATAATTAATAAAAATTTTCCAATTAAAAAGTGGAATAATATCTTATTAATTATTCAATAATGACAGACATTCTATTTACGATTTAATAATATTATTTTATTTAATGATTCGATTCTCTCTCTATTTTCACTAGCATTTAGTTTGTGTATAAAATATTTTTTGATTTGATAGGCCTTTCCACTTAAGCTTAGATAAAAATTTTCGGGTTAAACATATAAATTAGACACATGATAAGAAATAAGAAAATATTATTTTTTTGAAAAATATTATCTTAAAAAAATGGCTTTGGTTGATGGTAAGTTTGGGCAATTATCCATCTGCACTAAGTTTGGATGAGAATTTTTTGATTTGACCCAAAAATTTTTATTTTTTTAAAAATCTCTTTAGAGTCATCAATTAATTTTAAAAAAAATAACCAGCTTAACCAGTTACTATTATTAATTTTATAGTTTAGCTAAATCAATCCAAATCAATTTCCTATCCAAAATTAATTGTAGAGAGTAGTTAAATTATTGAGTAAAAAATATTATTAAATCGTGAATATAGAGTAAGTTATTATTAAATCTTGAATAAAAGTATAATGATACCAATAAATCCTAAATTCTTCATTATAAAAAAAATTTTTTAATTAATTTTTGAAGGGCCAAAGGGGCATTGGGGGCCCTCCCGGAGAGCAGACAGCTAAAAAGGAAGGAGCAATTTGCAGGGGCGGACCGTCTCAGCATGCTTCCAACCACCAAAATGCCGCCACAGATCTGGAGTTGGATCAGAGTTATGAGTCAGGGAAGGTTCAAATGGATATGCCTTATCCCCATAGATTCATAGCCGTGGGCTCCACATCCCGGCCAGGTAGAGAACCCTATGTTTTTGCAACTTGTTTTTTCTCTTTCCAACTTCCAACATGACTGCTGCGACAATTATCCAGGAGCGGTGGGGACCACCCACGTCTCTAGATTTGACTTGCCAGCTCAGCTCCCTGTGTTTTTTTCCCTCGATAGACCAGAATACCCCTACGCTCTACGGATCTTTCTCCGGTTCGGGGATAGTTTCGTCATTTCGGGTGGCCGAAACCAAAAATGGTGGGCGGCCTCGTCCGGTTTCGGTTCAAACGGACAAAACCTCTGAGCTTGTTGGACCAAATTTCGGCTAATTCCACTGTTCGTCCTCTCTTCTCGTGCATGCTTTAAGTACGTGGCCCTCGACCTGATTGCCTTTCAGAGCCTCCGTAGCTTTTCTACTCTGCATCTATCCTTGCCCATTGTTTTCATGGAGTGATACCTGCGCATTTGTATTTCGTCCCGGATTGTCCAGACTCCACATTACAGGACATCATAAGAGCAAACACAACTGCTTGAGTGAACTCCCGCTTAATCATTCCAAGTTTGTTCGTTTCTGACTCGGGAGAAAATCTAGACGGTTCAACATTCAGCATGGGATTGATAAATTTGGACTATGTATAATCCATCGAATAAATTTATTGCCACCGTTGTCATGCCGGCTAACGTTGCAATTCGCAGCCGCAACATCGAACCGTCAGGTAGTCGATAATGATTAAGTGTTTTCATTCCTGATCACAGATGATTTCAAATTTCAAATTAATGAAGCACATGCCACTGTCTTATGTATATATATATATGTTTCCTCTTATTGGAAAAAAGTTTACTAGGAATTTGTGACGTTAGATTATGGTTTTGAGACGTACTTTCATCATAACCAGTCGGTTGTAACAAAGAACCTAACCCGGATTAATATGTAGTTAGTTGAGGATTAGATATGTACGCGGCGACAGGCAAGGCAATAATGCGATTCGATGACACGACATTTGCCAAGCAATTGCCACCACTCCTTGGACTCATATGGGTCAACCATTCTACAATGAAGAATCAAATTCAATCAGACCCTCCCCTTGATAACTGAATTCACTCCCATCCAAAGGACGATGCATGAGTCCAACTAGCCAGTGAGTTCTTAATTTTTATATTTAGGTTTGCCTTGATTCAACTCAAACTCCATAAGCTCAATTCAAAATATATTCTTAAATAAATTAATTTTACTCAATTACAATAAAACCAACTTTGAATTATATTAAACTCAATTTAATTTAACTCGAAAAAATTTGATTAAATTTAAATTTTAGTTTAAATCGACTTAATATCTAATATAAATAATTAATAATTTGTTTTTTAACAACATATAAATAATATAAAATTAAAATAATAAATCAGTAGTAATATAATTAAATCAACACAATCTAATAATTATTATATGACCATCAATTAAAAAATATCATTTATACTTTTACAAAAAATTAAAAATTAAAAATATTATATGACAAAAATAAAATAAAATCTTCAAACTTGAATAACACCCTCGACTCAAACTCACATTCGACTCAAACCTCAAGTTAAAATAACTCAACTTGAAATTATATAACTCAAAACTCAATTCGTTTATCAAATTAAGTTTGAATTTGGCAAAAAACGTCTCAAACGCCCAGCCCTACGCATGCACTTAGAGGTCATTATTCACAATAATCTCAACTTCTCACCCTCCTTCCCACCCACCCTACATCTCAATCCACAAGGACTTCATCTACTCAATTTAACATTGGTCTAACTAAAGCCAAGAGAAGATAACCATCGGTGCATCTATTTGCCTCTCCCTCCCTTTCCTCCCTTTCCTCCACCCCCAACCACCCCACCCCCCTCCTCCCTCTCATAACCCTTTGCCTCCCGTAAATTTAAATCACAATGTTGCAAATAAAAAAATGTTACAAGGATTGATATACATCTGCTCAAAACTATTTCCTCTCCACCCAACATTTTTTTGCCTCTTTACCCATATACACTATTGCCCACTATCTCCAAACCACCAATAATAAATAAGCAAATGTATCTTTCAGGTCAGCTCGATCAGCAAACTAATATTGTTTTAGACTCATCAAAAAGATCATTATCAAAGTGTTTAATGATTTAAGAGCCCTTTTTTCTTATAATAACGACCCGGCTTCGCATACAAATCATGCCATCTCTAACAGCTTGATGTTTCCGGAAGAGTTTGCGGCGACGAGGGTGGTTGATTGCCCACGCCAGCATACACTGGAGATAAACTGGCTGGCGTCGTCTACCTCCAGGCCGGAAAGGGAGTCCATGCTGTTGAATTTGAAGGATAAGACAGGCATAGGAAAGGCTTTGTGATAAACATATACCTGTTTCAACAAGATATTGATAGGGATAAGCAAGCACTGAAGGGGAAGCTTGCAATATATAAAAGTAATCTTATCATTTGAATCAGAGAGCAAGTCATGGCCCTCTAGCAACGCAAGAATATACCTACAAATAGTAGCATTAGTAGTATATTTGTCAATGATTGGAACCACGAGTTTTAACACAGCAAAAGTCAATCATGTTGCTGGTTCTACTTTTACCATTGTAGGTATGTTCAATTGGCTCTCACCTTCAGGCTTCTCATTGTTCCTCCCTCTTCAAGAGAAGGTTGTGACAGAAGGTACTACCAAAATGTAACCTTTGCTACGCTGTTCATGCTCGGTTTTGTATCATCAATTTCAATGTATAATTGATCACTTGCTGACACAAAATACATGCCACCAAGCACTCATCTAACTCGGATAAGGTTTGTTGTTTTTTCTCTAGGATTAGAAGTCAATTAGTTCTTGTGTTTGATGCCTAAAATATGATCATCCTTTATCATGATATGGCATTTACTTGGTTAATGAATGAGTCGGTAGACAGCAAGCTTCTCTCATCTCCTGTGGGTTCTGGTCTTTATACTTTCTCGCCCCTCTTCCTGTAATCTTATCTTCGCCTTCCCAATTGAACCCCGTCAGCCTGACCTCTAATTATAATTATGACAAACTAAAAAACTGATTATGAATATATAAAATGGGCTCTGTCCCATTAAACTTATGGCATACGGTAGACAAATATTGACTGAACAAAAGACAAAATTTACAAGAAAAGGAATACAACCACCTCATTTGTTTCTGAGCCTGTTGCAATATACCCATCCGCCACTGACAGACCCACAAAGTTCTGGAAGCGTGGAGATGGACATCAGCACATGGAACACAAAATTGCAAAAAGTTAAGACCCAAAAACCGCAAATGAAAGGAAGCATTGAAGAAAAATTGCACGCAAACAAAAGAAGAAAAATTATAAACCAAATTATTGGATGCTGAGGAGTCTAGTCTCATTGAACCCCCAAATTCAATCGCATTTATCATGGTTCATGTTAACAGTTATTTATAAGTAAAAGCTTCAACATAGTAGGTGTCTCCTGCTAACATTATATTATTTGCCTCCGCCTTTGTTTTTCTCATATTTTCATCAGTTTTATTGACCAACTGAACAATTCTCAAAGAAACATTTTCACTTTCATACGCTTTAGCAGATGATGAATCCTGAAGTATTTTTGCTACCAAAGTTCCCAAGTTATAATCGGCTCATGTCCATATAGTATTGATAAGTAGTTTTTCAATCATTCGAAACTATGAAGTAACTCTTTTCAGTAATTTTCTGTAGGCATCACCAATGACCTAGCCTCTCAAGGTGTTAGTTTTCGACAATACACAAAAAATAAATCATGCTGCTGCTTGGACTAACGATGCCACTTTTTGGCAGAGATATTAGATTTTCAGGCTACGTCAAATAGATAACTTGTAATTGGTAGAATCTACTACACGATGGAAAGATGCTGATCTAACAGAAAGCGATTGTGAAGAGACCATACCTTGACATTTGTGTGACCAGTAAATGTCTGCACGGGACTTTCAAGTACCCTTGATACATTCATTGTCAAGTCCCAAAGCTTCAATGAGCTATCCGTAGATGCAGAGATTAGGGTTGTAGAATCTACAAACTTGACATAGCTCACTGTCCTTGAGTGGCTCACCAGTGTGCACCATGGAGATCTTGTGTTTCTAAGATCATAGCAATAGACATTATGGTCAGCTGATCCAATAACTAAAGATCGAGCCGAGTCAGGTGGGAACTGAACACAGCATACATAGGCTTGGGTCCTGATAGTAGCAATGCTGCTGGCCTGTAACAAGATGCAAACAAGAGAAAAATTATTGATGCATGCATAGTAGCGATTCCAACCAGATTAGTGGTAATTAGGTGACTGCAGTACGTTTAGTTTCAAAGCTGACAGCCACCAAGTGCAAGAATAGAATTGCCTGATTGATATTCCACAGTTTAACAGCCCCATCGTCACTCCCGCTTGCTAGTTTTGTTGGTTCAACAAGGGAGAAGTCAACTGACCATACACGTCTGTCATGCTCCCTCATTTCGGCAAAGACCTGGCCTCTCGTAGCATCCCAAACCTGCAATTTCATCAACATCAAGGCAGGGTCTATAAACTGAATTAACTAAGATATCAGTTTAAGCCACTTATACAATTTATCTTACCTGCACTATACCTTCAAAATCACTTGAAGCAATTTGACTTTTGATATAACTGTTCCAGCAAATGCTACTAAGCTTTGACTTACTCGACATCTCAATCACAGGATAATGGATATCCCTCTCCTCATTCAAAATTGTATCACACTCAAAAACTTTAATCTTTCTGTTCACACCAGCAGTCGCAAAAAACTCCTTGTCCCGATCAAAGCTCAAACAACAAACTAGATTAGAAGAATTAAGTAGGTCACCTTGTTTCAGATCAGCTCGGACTTTAAACTTGCTGAAGGATAAATATTTGCATAAACCTTCAAGAAATGGATTAATCCACCCACGTTTACTTTCAATTCTGACCCCCTTCAATGCCCAATTGTCAACAGAACTTCCTTCTGTCCTTGAAATAGACCCTCGACCATCACTGCTTACTACTGAACTTCTATGTGACTGTTTACCTGTAGCTTTCATCAACCTGCATCTAGTTGATAAATAAGCTGACTCCAACTTCCTGAAGTTCTTCATCAATCGAGTACTTTTAGACATAAAGCTCTCTTGACTGTCTGAATGAGGTTTAGATCTACAACTCCCAGCTGTATTCAGTTCATCACTTCTTTGACCATGGAGTCCTGGTCTCACATGTTTCTGAGATCCTACATCAAATGACTCCTCAGCTCGCCACACATAAGTTGCCGTTTGATCTACCTTCTCAATCGCTGATTGCTCATATCTGTCCAACTCTGAATAAGAGCCCACCTTTTGTCGCATTATTGCTTGTTGTTTAAGGACCTCATCAATGTCGGAAGAAAGACAACAAATTGTCTCCTGCAGCTTATCTGCCGTTTCTTGCTTCGTTTGTTGTAATTGTAATAAAAATTCTAACAGTAATTCGTTCTCTTCTATCTCCTCTTTGAGCAATATTGCTGCTTCACGCTCTTGTAGATTATTTTTTGGTGCATTAAGAAATTCACTTTGTAAAACCTCTCTGTGCAAATGCAGACAGAAGTCCATGTTAGGAAATTGTTATTTCCAGTTCTTCACAACTAAAACATATGAGCAAATAATTGCACCAGGTTAATTGCAGAAAAATACGCATCCAGATTATCAACCCATGATACAGAAACAAAAATCAATCAGCAAATTCTGCAGTTTTGAACTAGAAAAAATACATTATTCTTATCTTTCATAAGGGAGGAACTGACTACAAAAAGAATGTTGAATTTCAAGTAGCAATCAAAACCCTGATAGGAACAAGTGGGATCATGGCCCATTAAATGTTTTCTTTCCACTAACCAAACTAAGTTATGAAAGCCTAGATACATTCCAATTCTCTTACAAAAAAGATTAAAATCTAGAGGTCATCCAGCTGAGACAAAAGAGGGATAGAACTATAACTTCTTAAAGAGAACAAAAAGCATCAATTCATGTCACAATCAATCAAAATTTCTCATACAACCATTTCTCAGAAAGTTGAATCTTCATCTCATTTTACCATCTTCGAAGGGTTGTATCAAGGAGGGCATCCAACGTAAAAACTTTCCAATTTTTTACATAGATTTTGAGGCACCAGTTTGAATTTGTCATATATTCAATGGGTGATAAAATTCTAGCCAAGAAAAGTGGTAGATGATGATGAATGACACTTTTCTCCACTCATTACTGCTTTCCCCATAATGAATTTAACCTCATTTCCATAATTACAACCATCATAAAAGTTTTCATTTTAACATATGTTGTTTTCTCAAGCATAACAAATATGTCAAAGGGAAAAACAGTAGAATAATCCTTTGCGAACAACCCACTTACCATCAACCTCAACACACGAATATTCTATTTTTTTCAGGTGAAATTACTCCAAGCTTTTTTCATGTGCTACACAAGATGTCTAGATTAGACTTGGTAAGGTCAAATTATTCAAAACACCTATCTTTGTGCCACTAATCATCCTCAGCAAGGCCACAGAATTTTTAAAACAAAAATAGCAGTCTTCAACTAAGTTGTTACTTTTGCCAAAACAAAAGGCAAATAGAAGAGATATACTCACGTCATTCTTGGCCGCGTAGCTGGTTGAGGGTGCAACAACCACAGGCAGAACGAAGCTTCCTTCGGCCATGTAAGCAGCATTTGAGGCTGTAGAACTCTGTGACGAAGGTTGGCCATGGTCCCAAGCTTCTCTTCCATTGAGCTAAATGTACAGAACAACTGATGACAGGAGATAAAGACATCTAAGCTAGATAAGCAGCTAATGCAACGCTCACAAAATTTAATAGTTCAGACAAAGAAATTTAAGGATCAACTTCTGCTGGAAAACGTACCTCGAAAAGAAGAACACCAAGACGATAAATATCAGAAGCAAAGGAACTTGGAGCACCAGTGGCTTCTTCCGGACTAGTATACCAATTCATCTCCACCAACAATATGTTTTTTAGAGGAAAGGATTTCTTTCTCCTATCAACCACTACCACCTTTCCATCATCCGCCATTGCCTCTCCCTCCTCCTCAGATGATACACGACTGATATGACCTGAAGAAGACCTCAGGCAGCTAGATATCTCTCTCGCGGAGTCCTCACTTTCAATCCTACTATCCTGCTGGATATCTTCAGAAGAAAATGTATGCTTCACACCACCACCATCATTGCCTAATGCATTCTCCCCCAATGAATCAGAACCTGAGCTTGAACAAGAAGCAGACTCAATGAAGGAGATCCGGCTGTAAGAGGACATGATAAAACAGGAAGGACGCACATTGTGAACGACAATGCCTTGCGAATGCGCCAGATTCACAGTCTCCACAATCTGTCTGAATATGTGCATACACTCCAAGACATCAACAGCCCGTTGTGGCTTATCCAACCATTGCCTCAAGCTGACATCCCCCATTTCCAGTCCATCGTTACCACAAACACCCGAGGAGCCAACTTGGTTGTCAAAATTGACAGTGGAAGATACCACCCGCCCCTCAACCTTGGTTGAGGCAAGGCTCCTAGCACCATCCGACGCACTCCTCGAGACAACGAGCCTGTTTTCGAGACTAGCGCTGGAAGACGGCTCTATACATGTATTCAGACCGCGAGAGCTAGCAGATACCTCGCAGCCGGAGTCGTCAGAGCCTTCCATGGGAAACTTGAAAACCATCTTCTAGCATTCCACTCTCCACCATGACGATGATACCCGCCTCATCGCCATGACAAACCCAATTCATATCGTAGCTGCCCAAATGCACTCCCACAGTCCACACCGCACTCCTCCAACACCACCAGCAAGCTGAGATCAACGTCAAAGCTCCAAAGGCAACATTTTTCACAAGCAAGCACCAAAATCCTTCAAAAGCAATTTGCAGAAGCCTCCTACAAGCATCTCAAAACATGTAAAAAAACAAGTAAATAAAACACCCACCAACCACACGCAACAGAGAAGCTGTAAACGAACAAGCATAATCCACAAGCATGAGCAGAATCAGAACACACCACAATCCAGAGTGTAGCCACATACATAACATGATGAGAAGACAAAGGAACGACAAAGAAAAGCTCGCTAGCTAAGCTCGAATCATAAAAAGTGAATAAATAGAGAAGCTTTGACATACCCGAGGGGTAGCAGAAACGTCTGTCGATGGAGAACAAGAAGGAGGAGGAGGAGTAGATCACAAGGCAGCGAAAGTAGCAGAAGATCCTGAGGATATGAGCCACATATCCGGGAACTTTAATGACATCGTCGTCTTCTCCACCCTCGCCTCGGACAGGCCCCCAACTATCTCCACCAAACAAAATGAGCAAAATACACATATTTATAGTTTTATACTTCCCAACCACTTCAAATGGGGAGGGGGCCAGGTAGCCTCATAAAAACTATTTCTTTTTCTTTTCTTTCTGCTTTTTCCGATCCATAAACGGTGGGCCGTTGTGGGGAGGCTGCAGTCTTTCTTGATATTGTATTGTGCCTTTCTTTACTACTTGCTTTTCTTTATGGGTTTTATCCTCGTTTTCCTTGTTAGGGCCAACGTGGCTCAACCATGTCCGCAACCTCCATTCTCTGGAACCGATAAGGGGGAGGCTGCCTATTATCACAGAAGGAAGAGGAGGAGGAAAGCTCACCACTAGTGTTGTGGTCGAGATTTCCTTGGAAATGGAATTGCGCTACAGCGCCAGGACTAGTGCTCCTCTCCCACCAGGATCAGACAAAAAAACGGAGCTACTTCGGACTTTTTTTTCCTTGCGAATTGATGATCAGATTAATTTTGCCAGATTTTGCTGGTGCATGCTCTGATGTTTTCTACCGCTGGTTCACTACATCAGAACTGAGGTGTGGAGTATTCATTCGTCTGTGTTAGGATCATTGATTGAATCGACCACAAATAATATATATATCAGTACTAGCATTCCTAATCACTCCAATTGTAGATGTTAAAAGAAACGTAAGGAGTTTACTAGTACCATAAACGGAGCATGCAGATGTTAATGTGTTTCAAGGAGCACCACTTGTGTTTAACATAATCCACGTGTAAGGAGTACTCTTGTGAATTGCATGGAATACCCACATAAATAATACTAGGCAGATAGGTGGTTGAAGTAGAGAAGACTCGATACAACCAACAATGGAATCATAAATAACATGTTTGGAAATTGAACATTCACCCACCAGTATCAATCTATAATTTCAACACTCAAAGAGAACGATTTGAAATAAAACCCACAAAAATGCTAGTTACCTGCGGGAAGAACCATCACCAGATTCATGCTTTTCTCAACCCAAAAAACTTAGCAAGCACATGTTTAAGTTCGGAAGGTTAGTAATAAAATCAAAATAATAAGTAACATATTTACAATTTAGGAACAGGTCATCACGACTAGTACGTGTCAACCTCCACCAAAAAAGGAAACCCACTGATCCATTATTCGCAATCTCTCATTTTAACGGCAGACCTACAGCAAGTGAAGCCTTTCGAAAATTATATACTTGAAAGTCGACCATGCTAGGTATAATGAAAAGATCAAATAGAATAAAAGCAGCACCTAAAACTAAAACATGAAAAAAGAAATGAGCTTGAGCGGACAAGATTGATCCCAGATTTAATCAAAACACATCTAATCATCTGTCAAGCCATGTGTGAAGAGGATTGAACCTGATACGAACGTAGAAGGAATTGTTGAGATTGAGAGGTAGAGAGTGTTGTCCGTAGGGTAGGATATAGAGACGCCTCCTGCATACGCTTATGGAGACACCCATAGGACATCATCAACGGTTAGGTCTAAGGACGTCTCTGTGAACATATGCAGCAGGCGGTTCCAAAAATTTTGGTGTTCAACGTGGATCTGGGCCGCACAGAATCGGCCAGGTCGGACACGAACAAATTTCGCGAGTAAGTCCTCGTGGTTCATTTGTTTGTGTATTGTTGGACCAACAGCGCACACGTGGATCCGGCTAGAACCGCGTGAACATGTCGGAGTTTTTACTATAAAACAAAAAACGTTTTCGTTGGCACGGCCACCTACGGGGACTTTCGGACGGGACAAATAAATACACACAGACAACAGAGGGAGAAGTTGGTGCCTTTTTTTCGAAAAAAAAATCATTAGTTGTTATCCAAAATCATGGCGTGCATAAAATGCTTTGAACATGTGAATCCAATCCAACGATTAGCCTCACCATTTTGAAGATCAACTTTGTTTATTGTTATGTTATGTTATGTCATGTCCCATCCGGCCGCCCAATTAAAACCTGAATTTCCCATTCAATTTTTTTTT
>JAURVB010007032.1:0-37360 GCA_033002965.1 Piper betle
GAGCTATCCCTCTACTTTATTATTTTATTGTATATAAATAAATATAACTATTTACAATTAAACTTATACACACACACACACACACACATATATATATATATTTAAAGACTATCTTATCGAGAGGCAGAAAATGTTTCTATATCAAACTTTGATCCAGATCATTCGATTATAAGGACGACCCAAATTTGATAAAAGAAACACCACCACCTCTACCATCATTTAGTACGTAGTTAATAATAAAATTTATTTATGATTTTAAGTATATTTTGAGTAGGTAAATGATGTTATCTATATTATTATATTATATTATCGAGTCCAGTTCGAGTCTATTTATAAGTCGATTTCGAGTCGAGTTCGAGTTATAATTGAGTCAACTATTGCCTTGCTCAAACTCGACTCGTAGGATTCGAGTTCGAGTTAAGTTCAAGCTCGAGTATTTATATTTCGAGGTTCGAGTCGAGTCGAGCCGAGTTGAACGCCAAATACTCACAAGCTGGTTCGTTCAATTAACAGCCCTATCCAACTGGCTAATTAAATAAACTAGTAATCAATGCTTTAGCGATGAGAAATATGGTAACAGCTGATAGATTTTAATAGCTGATAGATTTTAATAGAGGGATATAAATGATAAATTTAGTATGACGGGGGATTGATTTTCGAGAATGCTTTGTGTCAGTAATAGCTGATGTAACAATATCAGCAACATGTCAATCTAACCATCCATTTAGATTTCATGGCTGTATTTTTTGTAATTTGGATAAAATTACCCTTATCAACCACCACCAGTGTAATCCAATAGCTCACATCAAATCGTTCGATGATACTAAAGAGCATCAACTGTTGCTAATACTAATTATTCTCTTGTTTTCCTTAAAGTTCAATGCAATAGCTCTAATTTACTCTTATTATTTAATCTAATAGATCATCTTCTCCTTTTGGCAAATGAAAGACTCCTAGCATGTATGGACAATCTTTGCTTACTGGTACAATTTTTTTTTGGAGGAAAAAAAAACATCTTCAGTTTTGAGGGTCGAATTAATTAGAACAAATCAATTGATCACTGTTGTGTAGTTAGTATGGTAACAGCTAATTTGTAGTAATTAAGGTATTTGTGTATTACGTAAATCAGCTTATTAAACTTAAATTGTATTATTAAATACTTGTTTGTGAATTGTTGCACATTCGTCGAGGCCTTGGCGGTATGCTCGTTTGTTTGACCTCTTATGTAATAAAAGATGTAGTGGCGCCTTTTTCACCCATTCCTCAACTGTCAATCCCAAACATATCAAATGCTTATTACTAATTATAGAGGCGAAAGCATGACACAAATTATTAGAAAAACTTTAGCAAGAATCAAACCCATTGTTTTCCACACCAACTTTAAATCAATAATTGACGTTCAACTTGCGCATGGATCCAAACCATTATTTTCCACATCAATCACCTTTGCATCATTTTTCGACCTTTTGAGAAGATAAGAATTGACGTTGCATGAAGCAGCTTTGGAGCAAACGGAAAAAGAGTGAAATATCCAACTAAAAGACTGCACATATTATTAACCTTAAAATATAATAATGCGAGTGGGAGTTTAGTGTCTGTCATGCATATAAACTAAGCTATAGCTATCTTATATATCTGACTATTTGTACTAGCACTAAATCAGAGTATACTATTTTTGATCAGGTGCTTCCTTTCTCCGATCCGCTTTACTCTCTTATCTCTTTAACCATAGGGGAGTCTTTGGTTTTCCTTGATAGAAGCTATTTCACAGGCATGCGCTTTCACGCCTTGTTTATTTTGGTTAGAATAAAAAAAACAGTCTTGCCTATTTTCATTTTTATTTGAACCATTAATGTTTTATAAAATTATTTTGCAAAGCTTCTACCCATAGCTCCAAACAAAAAATCTCATATCAATCCATTTTAAAACTTAATCGGCAATAAAATATTAAAATACTTAAACAGAACAAGTACAAACTAATGAGCTTAAATCTCTCCAAAATATTTAACATAATTAAAATTTTATAAATATATTTTCATTAATATATTGGATCGTATTTTGTAAGTGTTGAATGTGAAACTAATTTTTTATTTTGGATGAACTTACACACCAGCTATCTTTTTTAAAAAAAGCCATCTTTTCTAAATGAGATGAATACAACATATAAAATACGTAACATGAGATGAATACAATTATATCTTTCAAGAATTAAATTTACAAATGCTGACGTCACTAAAATTGTACACAAAATTAAGGATATTTTACTTGATGTGATCAATTTTTTGGCTTGGAGAAATACAGAGTTTGAGTTCTTATGTTGTTATGGAGCAAGCTGTTTGGAACACTTATGTTGTTATTGTAGATCGATAATCATGCTAATGGCATGGTAATCAAATGACAAAAACAGGCAATTATTGGGTGGTATAATATCTTGTCATTCACTTACATGGAAATTTAGAAAGAACTAACCGTTGTTCATGTTGGGGAAGTGATCATCTGATATAGAAATATAATTTCTCATTTATATGCGAGTCCTCCCTTACACATGAAGATAAAAAAATTTAATGGACTATCATATTTTACGTAAATGCATTATATAATTAAGTAATCAAGTAATCAAAATAAAAAATTATTCCCATCTGTCACATGTGGTTTTTGCAAAGCATCTGCTATATGTGGTTTTTGCAAAGCATCTGATAAACAGATTTCCTACGTTGCTAATGTATATTTGTTTGGATGAATCTTTGATAGCTCAATAATAGTAGAGCACTCCATAAACTGGAGATTACCGTTTGTTTTTAAAAGTTGATTGCTCATTTCTTTTTTCTATAATCATGTGATGCTTACCTATTTGTTCTTTCATTAAACTTGACATTGCTAAATGATATTGTTTGCGTGCTCAGCCTCATGTAATGGAGTGTTGTTTATAAAATAATTTCGCAAAAGTTTATCATTTTCATCACATTCATGATACTTGTTGGAAGTTGTCTATCATGAATGTGTAACATCCCAATTTTTCGGTATAGCAGACCGAAATGTGATATTAAAAATTAATAAAACTATTAATACGATATTAAAAATTAATAAAACTATTAATTTAACTATCGAACAAACTTCACGAAAGAGGATTTCAAACACATAGGCAAAACCACTCAATGGTAAACTAAAATCATACAACATATATAATTATACATATTGTGCCAGAATATACAGCGACACCACGTGTAGCCCAAATAATTCACCGGAACATATAACGTGTCATAAACATACACATGTAAAGGAATTTAGTTGACGGTAACATACTCGCATCATATATAATCATACACATGTATAGGAATTTAGTCGACGGTAACATGCCCCTATTATATATAACTATACACATGTACCAGAATCTAATCGACGGTAACATACCCTCATCATAACTCACTACTAGTAGGATCATATAGAAAAACACACATACGCATACATACGCATAACATATAAGTGTTAGCGTATAGGCCAACATGGTAGACCATGACTACTAAATCAAACTAGAACTCCACACTTACGCATACATATAAGTGTTAGCGCATAGGCCAATATGGTAAACCATGAATACTAAATCAAACCAGAACTCTAGTAACTTAATATAAGAAAATATCCACTTCAAAGCATGGTCGACATACACGCATACATAGAATATCCACTTCAAAGTATGGTCGACATACACGCATACATAGAAGTGTTGGCGTATGAGCCAACATGGTAAACCATGACCACTAAGTCAAACTAAAAATTTAGTAACACCTTAATTTAAAAAAATATACACTTCAAAGTATGACTAACATACGAGTATGTCGACGTACAACCAACTTTAATGACAAATTTCGACAAACTTCAAAATCAATGACCATATTAAAAAACGCAACAAAGGTGATTGTTTCATACCAGTCCCCTCTATATAGGTTGGCAGGATGTGGTTAAATAGAAATAGTTTAGTGCATGAAAACGATAAGGTAAGTAACAAAAAGTGCATGAAAACGAAAAGGTAAGTAATGAAAGGTCATAATAACTTAATTAGAAAATGAAAAATGATGTATCATAACATCTTGTATGGAAATATGAAAGGTAATGTATAATAACTACAAGGAATGTTTGACCATAAATAATTAGTCGTAAATACATACATATTTCATAATAATGGAATACGAAAAAAATAAAATTTACAAAACCTTAAATAAAATAAGCTAGTTATTTTCAAGCATACTTCATAATAATGGAATAGGAAAAGATAAAATTTACAAAACCTTAAATAAAATAACCTAGTTATTTTCAGGTTTTACAGAATAGATGCTCACCTGTCCTACGTTAGGAAATTTTTATGCAATAATATTCAAAAGAGAAAAGTTGATCACGAACCAAACTGTACATGAAAGAATGAATATGCCTACTGTCACGGGCCGCTCTCTATGGGACAAAATTTTTCGCCCCAACAGCAAACCGCGCGGCGTGTTTCGCTCCCGAAACACCAGCCTCCCTTCAAAGTACGCAACAGAAACCCCACTACACGTGTAGCGGGACGATCTCTACAAGAGACCCGAAGCCACTCCCCTGAGTTCCTGCAATTCACGATGCACGCCGAACACGAATACCAGCACCCAAATTGCCCAGTGCACGATATCGTTCGGTACCGATAGACAATTCTCAAAACATCCACAATAGCAAACCAAGCAAGTAGTATGAAGCGACTCTGATCGATCACCCAATATCGATCCTTGACACCAATCCCCTGATCGGTATCGCAGCAAGTTCCCGGAATCAAAGAACGCCGCTAGTACCCAAAATCAGACGCCAACACCACAATTACGGAACCCCTGTTCCAACCTTGAATTAAACACAAAACAAGGATACAGCAATCACCCCTATGATCGCTTACACCATGGACATGCAAACCCCACGGTGTTCAACTCTTCCCCTGAAGAGTAGCGAGAACTAGAGCACCCACACTCACATTCGTCCTCACAAATCACAACCCCGAGCAGCCACCCACGACCTACTCGTTTACATGCAAAACCCTCAACCAAGTAATGCAAACTAGGTTATGAGAAGAACTACGTCGTACCTCCAATCACAGCACCACGACCAGCAACCCTATGCCGTCGAACTCGTGAAGAATCAACTCCCGGAATTGATCTGCAGCACTCCACGACTTTGCTTGATGAGGTTTCTCTCTTCTCCACAAGAAAGACCACGACGTTCCACCAAGACCCTTCTCAGCAGTTCTTCCTTTTTTTTCTCACGTCGGCTTCCTCCTTATATAGGAGTCTCCACGTTGTTGCAAATCTTCCAAGATAAACTACAATCTGAGCATAATCTTTTCCCAAAAGATTATCTCCAAGATCTTCCACGAACCTGGACTCCCTTGACGTCTCAATTCGATCCAGCCCTGGGCGTGCTTATCTCCAATTCAGTTGCAATCTTATCTCCAAGATTCCGATCAAGATCCATCTCATCTCTATCGGCAAACAAAGTCCAGCGCTGGTAGTTAGTTACAACCACCACACGTCCAACCCCCTGGCTCGACCCAAGTCTTCGGCTCGACCAAAACCAGCAACCTCGTGCACGTCCCAGACGCACCACCGATAACCCCTGCTACCGATAAACCACTAGTACCGATCAACTTCATCCATCGATCATGCTGGTGCAGCCAGACCCCTCGCTACCGATCACGACTCGATCACGCTCGTGCATGCTCGTTACTTGAGTCGCACCGCAACCTCGCTCTGTCTCGGTCATGGCTCGATCATAAACCCCGCTAGCGCCCAATGCTCGAGCACGCTGCACCGATGTCTCGGCAGCGCTCGATCACGCTCGCTCACGCCAACTCCTCGCTAGCGCACAATGCTCGCGCACGCTGCACCGATGTCTCGGCAGCGCTCGATCACGCTCGCTCCTTGCTCGCGCACGCTAGTGATCGCACCCCAGCATCGAACCAGCGCACTCCCGGCACTCCCGTGATCCGCACGTAGCGATCAACCTCGAGTCCTCGTGCTCGGTTCTCGGCACCAATGCTCGATCATGATCCGACGCCCAAGTGCTCGGTCACCAGCACTTGTCTCGATCATCTTGAGGTTTATTTGGTCTCCGACCTGACTCATGCTCGGCACTTCGTTACCTGCAACTGTAACACCGTGTTAGCCTCAACCAGTTGTTTCACCACTCGAATAGCCCCGTGCTACTCGTGTCGGACCCGGCATGCATGGGAACAACTGCCCAATCCCGCGCACCCGGCACGTCCTCGGACTAAGGCTGTAACACCTACCTCGGGCAATTCTTATAAAATCAAAGTAAGAATAGACAACATGAACAGCGGTGGATGCATGACCCCTGTCGTGCAGGCTTCCAAAAAGCGATGGAAGCTGCGTACTGTTTTAAGTATGGGCAGTTCACATTTCACAAGAGGGAAAAGGAAAGCTTCCATTGACCGTTCCAGGAAACTAAAAATGTGGGGAGGACACTGCTTTATCAAGCAAGGGTCACAATGGTTGAATTTTTTTTCCGATGATGAAGAGAAGAACTGTACACCTTGCGCCGTCTCCCCATTTGTTTAACTTCAATCCATTTTCTACTGCTGAGAGAAGAGTAGATAGATGGGGAACAAAGCCGGACACAGGAAGACGCTATAGGTCTTGGGAAAGCAAAACTACACAGAGTTAAAAAATAAGTTGGAAGGAATCTTTTTCCAAAAAGTGAGCGGGATTTTGCATTATCAGTTGATGGAGTCTTCCCTAACAGCATTGATGGCCTTTTAAATATTAAGAATTATGCTATTTATGCTTATACAGAGATAATTGACCTCTCAAATTTAAGTTTGCAAGCATAATTAGTTTTTTCATTTTGGAAAGGGTTAAAGGTCCACCACCACAGTTCGATGATTCCTAGTGTCGGCTATCATATTCTTTATTTTACATTTATATACATCACTTAGCCTTTGTTACTCAAGTCACTTCATCGCTTCGGTTCCGTTTGGTTGACATTAAAATAGTGTAAATAAAAAAAATCATATAAAATGGAAATGCAATGAAATGAGAAAATTTAAAAATTTTTTGTAGATATTTGGATACCAGGAAAATAAGATGAAAATGAAATATTTTTTCAGATATGCATATAAACATGCCTCTCAAAATTTTTTTTGTTTTCATAAGAAGACGTTGCTTTTTAAAATTTTTACAGTCTTATTTTGATTGAAATTAAAATTTTTATTGACTAAGTTTCAAGATGTCTAAATATAAAAAAAATTGTAACTTCTAAATTTTATATTTTTTTAATGTAATTTGAGGACAACCAAATGGACCTTTGACTTGGTCAACTCATCGCTTAATTAGGTCTACATGACCTAATGATGATGTAGCCAACTTTATGATGTGACAGAAAATTCCACACAAGAAAATAAACTAAATTAATATAAAATTAAATTCATAAAAATAAAATAATTTTAATTTCATATTTGGATCATTTGAGTAATGAATATAGTTTAATAACATTTTGTTATTATAGTTTTTCTGAATTTCAATTTTAATTTAATCAATGTAATTTATCTTATTTTATTGCATGTTATTTATTTTGTATGATATGTTAGTTATTTCAATACTAGTTTTTTTTCCATATCACTCTATACAATGTATAATTAATTTGTTAATGGCTTTTGTACCGCTGATCAAGGATGCAGAAATTGGTTGATTCCACTCGGAATCAGCTGGATTCAAATCGGATCGGTGGCGATCCGGTTGAAAAAAACACGTGAATTGGTCTTGGCTCGAATCGGTCCGTGAATCGGCTCGATTCGAGCAGATTCCACCCGATTTGTGCCGATTCCCGAATCGGCTCAAATCAGCCGATTCTGGACCCCACGATGGCGGCGACAGGCGACCGGGGGGGGGGGCGGACGGGGCGGCGAGGGCTAACGGTGAGGGCGGCGACGGGGCAACAGGGGACGGGGCGAGGGCGGTGAGGGAAGCGATGGGGCCGGGGGGGGGGGGTGGGGGGCGACGGGGCGATAGGGTGGCGAGGGCGGCGATGGGGGGAGGAATGATGGGCAGCGTCGGGGAGAGGAAGGGAGGGATGAAATAGCTGTGGCATTCTCGTAATTAAGAGTTGACTCGACTCCGACTCTAGTAAAAAATAATAACTAACTCTGAATAATTCAAAAGAAAAATTAAAAATATGGAAACATATCATAAAATATAATACAAATCATAATATAAAAATGACATCAGAATGACATGTTTTATAACTAATAACCCACATATTTTGACTAAGTTGAAATTTTTGTATGACCGATTTGGATCGATTCAACTGAACCGATTCCTGACCGATTTAGACTGATTCGATCCGATTTAGTGACTCCCTCAAAAACCGTTTTTTGCAACTATGCCGCTGATTGATATTTAATCGATACTATTAGATTTGATGAAAAAATACTTCACATATTAAGTTTTTTGCATTTTTTTAACCACTATGTTTGATTGACTCAAAGTGGTTTGATGTAAAAATTATAACGTACGTATATGTGCCGAATCAAGTAATAAAACTGATAAGAAAGTATCGTCCAACGTGGAATTAGTACAAGAAATTCTCAATTAGCAAAGCTAATTTAATTAATTGTACTTAAATAGAAATGAATTCAAAAAATGACTAAATTATGAATTAAGACTAAACTAATCTAACATGCAATATTCAAGTCAAATATTGACTCCAACATGACAAACCTACGATTTTCAATTTCACTTAGTGCTCTATATGATTAAAGTTATAACTTATACCTATGAATTACATATGTTGATCATTACCTACGAGAATTAATTATTCATGGCAATCTCTAAATTAACCATAAACTTATCACTTGCACCCAATTTTTATATTTCTATGAAATTATGTATGCAAAAGGATACTTTAATTTCCGCCCTTAATAATTACCCAAGACATGTGAGTATAACTCTATCTCATATGTAAATCACATAAAATAGATAAATAGAAGTTATTCTATCTAATGACAAATTTAATCTTTCTATCTCTAGACTAGATCAAATCTCTAGATCTAACAATGGATGGCTAGTCTAATGATAACATTAAGAATAAAATAAAATAGATGATCCATAAACATAATCACATAGATAAAAATTAATAAATTTTATTAATCCATAAACTAAGTGTTATTGAAAATCCTATAAAATATTTACTCTATAAAATATTCAACTAAAATCAAGAAATTCATATGTGATATGAAAGATGTCATTTAACTAAAAAGAAAAATAAATCAGAATAAAGAAACTCTTGTTGGGGAAATGTCTTCTTCTTCTGCTCCAAATTCTCCGTCATTCCTTCTCGTTTTTAGTGTCGTTACCCAGCCATCAAAGGGATTTTTTCTTCTTACAACCCGGATCAAGTTTATAAATGATCCACCTAATATTATAAGTGGGTCTCACCAGGATTTGCAAAAAGATAAAAAAAGTTGAATTCCTGCAGCCAATGCCTAAGAGCCCTGAATCTCGGTGCTCAAGCGCTAGGTCTCAATCACAATTATTTTATTCACCACAGGGCCAGCGCTCGAGCGTTCTACATCCCAACGCTCGAGCGCAGGGTTTCGGTTAAGATGCCAAGTTGTGCTTTTTGCGTGAGATTGTTCCAAATTCGTTCTACATCATCTTCTAATTCTTATACCCTGATAGAACAACATTAATAAGCCCTTTTTACACCAAAATCACAATGATTTCTTTCTTTATTAATAATACCTAATAAACTCCCAAATTAATAAAACTGAAGTATAAATGACTCGAAACATAACAAAAAAATCAACAAGAAATGGAAAGAATAATAACTCTTTTTCATAGTTATCCAAACATGAATATTTGCTAGTCCTGAGCAAAAGCTAAGCTTGACTCGACTCACTTCTCCAATCTGCACAACCCATCAAACAAATCAATTTATAACTTGTCATCAGTGCCAGATATTATTCCTTGAAATCAAATAATAACATTCCAAAATTCACAAGATATCCTATTACAAAATAAAGGAGCAAACATACTCCCCAATACAAAAAGAAATAAAACTCCAAACTTATCTCTCAAATTAGTTTAGAATCAGCTTATACTATCATCCAATACAATTAAATAAAATTCTCCATAAGTTTAAGTATCAATTTCCTCCCCGCTAATTTAAGTACCTTGTCAATCAAGATCAATAGGACTTTATGGGTTATAATAGGGTCAGGCTAAAGGCTAAAAATTGATATCAAGATAAAAAACAATAAACCCTAGCTCAAGATGCTTTACAAGCTTGAAACAAATTAATTCAAATCCTTGCCACCATTTCATTCAATCCTTCACATTTTGCTTCAAATAACACACATAATTGAAAGAATAAACATGAAGCACCATTTTTTTTGCAACTTCTCGTTCATTATCTTTTCACTGGCTTATACAATCTCAGCACTTCATATTTTTTTTAATAAAAATTAATGATAAGCAACTTAAGACTCTTTAAACAAAAATTTAAATTAGACAAACACAAACACAAACCAGAACTATAAACTCCCGAAATAAAAATTAAACGACCTATCTTACGACAAATAAACCAGAAGGATGGGTTGTCTCCCATGAAGTGTTGAATTTATTGTTATCAGCCCGACTATTCCAACGTACTTAATGTGGGGAGAAAGTGATAGAGGTTTGGTGTCTGGGAACATCACCTCTAAAATAAGACTTAAATCTTTGCCCATTAACTTTAAAACTCGTACATGAACCTTGGGGAGATACTTGTTGACGATGAAAGGGCTGGACTATTGTGATTTTAATTTCCTTAGAAATAATTTCAGCCTTAAGTTAAATAATAATACATATTGTTTGGGTTGAAAAATACTGCATGAAATGTTCTGGTCATGCCACTTCTTGGTTTTCTCCTTATACAACTTGACATTTTCGTACGCATCTATTCAAAACTCATTCAACTCATTTAATTGAAGAAGCATCTTTGCCCCACAAGCCTTCATATCAAAATTTAGCTTTTTAATGACCCAATATGCATTGTGTTCGATCTCCACTAAGAGGTGACAAGTTTTTCAAAAAAATCAATCGGTAAGGAGACATTTCAAAGGGGTGTTTTATAAGTCATGCTATATGCCGATAAAACATCATCCAAATGTACAGACAATTCCTTCCAGGAGGGGAAAGCAGTCTTATCCAAAATTCTCTTAATTTCCACATTGGAAATTTCAACTTGGCCACTTGTCTGGGGTTGATAGGTTGTGGGTTGTGGCTACTTTATACTTAATCCCATATTTCTGCAACAAAATATCAAATTGACGATTAGAAAATTATGTACCCTCATCACTAAAAATAGTCTTAGGAGTGCCAAAATGGGTAATAATGTGTTTTTTAAAGAATTTCAACACCACATTAGCATTATTAGTTGGGAAAGCGGCTGCTTCCACCTGTTGCGACACATAATCAATTGCTACCAAGATAAACAGGTTCTAATGAGATGGTGTCCCATGAAATCTATCCCCAAGAGGTTAACAAGTTCCACTTTCAAAATGTTAGTAAGTGACATTTCTTGACATCGTGAGATACTTTCCACTTTTTGAAATTGATCACAGTGAGAAACAAAAAAAATGTAAGTCTTTAAATAAAGTAGGCCAATAAAATCCCGATTGAAGGATTTTCATTGCGGTCCATGCTCTACCAAAATGACCACCATAATTGGAGGCGTAACAATGATGGAAAAAGCTATCTATCTCTTCATCCAACACACAACTTTGAATAACTTGGTCACTACAGTGTTTGAACATGAAGGGTTCATCCCACAAATAAACGCGCATGCTATGGAAGAACGATTTCTTTTAGTGAGACGTCAAATCGAGAGGTAGCACTTGACAAAGAAGAAAATTCATGTAATCAGCAAACCAAAGAATAGGAGAATGTGATACCTCCAAAAGTTGTTCATTCGGAAAATAATCATCAATCCAGAGACTTCCTTTCTAGAGTTGAGAAAGATGGTCAACTACATAAATTTCTGACCCTTTTCGGTCTTTGATTACCAAATCAAATTCTTGTAGTAGGAGCACCTATCGAATTAACCTTGGATTAACATCTTTTTTCTCAAATAAATATTTGAGAGCTGAATGATCTGTATAAATAGTCACATTAGTGCAACTGAGATAAGACTGAAACTTCTCAAAAGTGTACACAATGACCAATAACTCTTTTTCAGTGGTAGTATAATTCAATTAAGCTTCACTGAGTTTCTTGCTCATTTAATAATTAGTGTGAAAAATTTTATCTCTTCGTTGCCCTAAAACAAAGCCAAGTGTAAAAGCACTTGCATCACAAATTAGCTCAAATGGAAAATTCCAATCAAGACAAACAATTATTAGAGTAGAAATTAATCGGGCTTTCAAGGCTTCAAAAGCTGCTAAACACTTAGCATCAATATTAAAAACAACACCTTTTTCTAATAAATTACAGAGTGGTTTTGTAATCTTAGAAAAATACTTAATAAAACAGCAATAAAACCCTGCATGCCCGAGAAAACTTCTTACTCCTTAAATTGATGTGAGGGTTGACAGTTTTTCTATTGTTTAAATTTTTACTTTGTCCACTTCTAATCCCTTATTGGATGCTTTGTGACTAGGGGTGGGCATCGGTCGGACAAACATCGGACAAGTTATTGTCCGCGTCTGTCCGAAATTTTGCCGGACAAAACTTGTCCGACCGAGTTAACGTCCGACTTGTCCGTCGGGCCCGGACAACGTCCGTGGACGGTCCGAAATTATACCCTAATTATTAACTTTAACCTTAATTATCAATATAATCCGCCGTCGCCGCCGCCGCCGCCGTCCGCCGCCACCCCACCGCCGCAGCCCTCTTCGCCGCCCTCCCCCGACCTCCGCCGCCCTCCCCCGGTCGCCGCCCTCCCCCGCCCTCCTGCCCTCCTCCCGCCCTCCCCCGCCCTCCCCCGCCCTCCTCCTGCCCTCCTCCCGACATCCCCCGCCCTCCGCCGCCCTCCCCCGCCCTCCGCCGCCGTGCCCCCGCCCTCCCCTTTCCTCCTGTCGGCGCCCTACCCTGACCTCCGCCACCGCCTCGACTCCGCCGCCGACTGCCTTTGCCACCGCCTGCCTCCGCCAGACCGCCGCCCTCTGCCTCCGCCGGTCCGTGGGCGGCGCGGCAATGGTTTGGACGGGGAAGCGAAAAAGGCCGGTGGTTTGAGCAATGGCAATATCGTAAATAAGATTTGACTCGAGTCGACTCGACTCCGTCCCGTGTCAATAATAATAACTAATTCAAAATAAATCCTAAAAAAATCCATAAAATAGAAAAAAAATTTATAAAATAAAACAAACAATATAAAATCATAACGACATGCTTTATAACTAATAACCCACCCAAATTCCATGTAACACGTCCTAACGCGGTAAACGACCTAAAATCAATTTTACGATCCACTATATATAAAAATAAAAAAATAACTGGCATATTAACTAAATTACAAGTAGTTTGATATGATTATTAATGTGAATGTATAGTTCTAAATTCCTAAATATAAGAGTGACTTTTATCCTTTTTATATGTATGTCATTTTTAGATATTTAAGATATTAAATATCGATTTTATGTATAAATTTAATTAATTTTACTGTATATTTATATTTTAAAATTTTTATAAACTATAATATTAGTCTTATAAATGTTAAAGACATTATATTATTGATATAAAATATCGGACATTCGGTCGGTCGTTCGGTCGGACAAAAAAATGTCCATGTTTGGTTTGTTTTAATTCGGTCGAATTCGGTCGGTCAAATTCGGTCGGACATGCTTCGGACATCGGACGGACGGACAAATTCGGACGTCCGCGCCCACCCCTATTTGTGACCCAAAATAATTCCTTCTTATACTATAAAATGACACTTCTCCCAATTGAGAACCAAGTTAGTGTCTTCACATTGGTGGATAACCATGTCAAGAACATGCAAACAACTTTCATAAGTATCGCCAAAAACAGAGAAATAGTCCATAAATACCTCCATTTCATGTTCCACCATAGAGTCATCTAGGAAGTCTGATTTGGCATGTCATAGAGAAGAGTCAATTCGAGGAATCTTTTAGTGTTAAAAAGGAGTTTTAAAACCATGCTTACGCTAGATTACCACTCTTTACTCTTATTATTTAATCTAATAGATTTTTGCCTCCCTTTGGGAAATGAATGACTCTTAATTATTAGCATGTACAGATAATCTTTGCTTATATACCAGTAAACATTTCCCCATTTTATGAGGACAAAAAATGTCTTCAGTTTTTAGAATCGAATCAGAAGAATAAATCCGTTGATCACTGTTGTGTAGTTAGTATGGTAAGTACAGCTGATGTGTAGTAATTAAGTTGGTTGTGTATTATTTAAATCATCTAATTAAACTTAGATTAATGCTTTGTGCGCCACTAAAATTTTCCTCACTTTTTTCCTACCTTAAGTATGATTGACTCATTGAATTAGCCATGTGCACCATACTTACTAGACAACTTTTTGGAGCCGATCAAAGTCAACATGGGGAAAATTTTAGTGGTGTATAAAGAAATATTTTCCTTAAACTTTACTGCATAATTATATACTTGTTTCTAAATTGTTGTACGTTCATTGAGGCTTGGGGTTATTTTCGTTTGGTAGACCTTGTATGTCATAAAAGATGTGGCAGCCCTTTATTTATCCATTCCTTAATTGTGAATCCTAAATATGCCAGAAGCTTATAATTAACTAGAGATCGTAAGCATTAAACAAGTTACTAGGCAAGATGTCACATATTCGTGACTTGTACTATAGATAAATTTTAATTTTTATACATAAACCCTTATTGAAAATGTGATAAACTATATTAATTTAATTTGTAGATATAGATTCTGATTGACTTATAATAAGATAAATAATAATAATTTAATACTTTAGATATAGACTCATTGACTTTTAAACATAGATCCTAATTGAATGAGATCAACTATAGTAATTTGATTTTTTATTGTATTTTTTTCAAAGCAAACAGACTAAATCGTGCTAGTAAGAAGCTAAAATTTATGGATAGTCGGATTCAACCTGTGACCCATCGTAGTGGGAGGTATAAATCTTTTATTTTTTGTAAGAAATTAAAAATTAAGGTTAGCCGGGTTAGAACTCTTGGACCTTCCATAGTAGGAGGTATTATTATTATTATTATTATTGGTTGAATATCTTACGTAATTTTAATCTCAGGCTAGTATTGAGTTCGATTTTATTAACAAGAGCATATTAGAACCATATTTTTGATCAATAATTTATGTTCAACTTTCACAAGAATCAAAACCATTTTCCACATCAACCGCCTTTGCATCGTGCCTCCAGCTTTTGCGAAGAAAAGAATTGACGTTGCATGTACCAGCTTTTGAGTAAAGGAACAAGCTTTAAAAAAATAAAGACGGGCACACATCATGAACCTTTAAATATAATAATGGATCCCAAGGTCCTAAAACCACCTTGCTCATCCCTTTGTCATGCATTATAGCTAGCCTTCGTATATGTCATCTCAATTGTGCTAGCTTTAGACAGTATACTATTACTGATCAGGTCATGTTGTAGAGGAATCTTTGGTTTGCTTTTCCTGATGATAAAGCGGAAAAGAAGATAATGTTACTTTTGAACAGCGTAAATGGAAGCATATTGATCATTGAAGATTCTTATTCGATGGTGTTCAGATCATCAGAATTTATAAGTTTAACTCAAGCAGCAATTGATTTGAAGTGGCTTTAAAGATTACTTTTTTCTTCATGTCCATTTCTTGAGACAATCAAGGTAACCATGGAAGATGTGCAGAAAAGAGAAGGATTTGATCAACTCAAGTAGTAATACATACACATTAATTGTAAGTAATTGATGTTGAAGGAATGCCATATATGAAGATTTGAGACTTATCCAAAATGACTAATTAACCACTTAAGTAGCCCACCGCTTAGCATTTATCAAAATCACTTGGAAGGCTATTTTGGATGTGAGACTATTTTTAACACTTCTCAGCACTTGGAAGGAGGTTAAGCACTTGGCAAGTGAATCTTTTAGGGCTTAGGTAAACTAGATCATCTTTGTCACTTATTAGGCTTTAACAAACGCCTGCATCTCTATTAGGCTTGCCACTTAGGGTTTTAACAAATATTTGTGCCACTTATTAAGTTTCATTTTTTTGACGCAACAGGCACGTGTGAGCCCATGAGTTAGTGACCATTGATACGAGGAGCAGATTTGAAATTATTCAAAATGACTAGTTAGTTACTAAGACAGCCCACCTCTTAGCATTTGTTAAGATCAAAACTCATATCTATTTTCGATGCAGGATTAGTCTCAACAGCATCTAACAAGAGATCATGATTTAATTTCATGCATACACATCAATCTTTTGGCACTTTTACATGTTCGGCGACATTTTTGGATTTTAATGTCTTTTTATTATCGGGCAATTTGAAGTACTCCTACGAGGCCTTGTAGTATCGGCCAACTTCACATGAGTTAGCAAGTAATAAGAAAATTAAAATATAAGCTTCAACCAAAAAAATTTTATGTTAGCTCAAATTAATATAAATTTTTATAATATAAATGCAGGTTGTTCTAAGAATGATTATGATAACCATCTGTACAACATTTCATTACCAGTCCTCAACTAATTAATAATACAAGAATGACGGCTAGATTCACTTTGAGCTTATATTCCTATATATATATATATATATATCAACTTAAGCTGAACCAACGCACAATATTGTAAGCCCCCTCCAGGAATTCACAAATGTCAATATTTCACACCTCTGTTGTCTTCTGTTCAAATTGACTAGTAGAATTGCTCCGAAGTCAACTTTTGCTTCCTTGTAACTCGATGGATATATGGGAGCCATAGCCCATATTTCCTTGGCAACCTAAATGGCTATGGAAGGGCTCGTTTTTGGCCCATACCTCCTTTGCATAGAAATTAGCACTCTAAATATTCACGTCTCATAAATAAATTGCTGGAAGGAGGACGTAAGAATATTATCACAACAATATATTACCTGAATGACCTGATCAAAATCGTGAGGTTAAATCATGACGTAAGAATGCCATCACATATGACGAATGAATTTGGGAGCCATATATAACATCATTGGTATTTTCTTTTTCCATCACCGATCGCTTGAATTAACAAACACCTCTTCTCGGGCAGGTAGTTATATATGAAGTAAGCAAATTGGCACTTGAAGAGCTTATCTGTGGAAATTTAATCACTACAAAACAAATTCTCAATCTGCTTGGCGGCCGCAAAATTATTCATATAAAGAAGACTTTACAACCTTAATCACCAATCTTTTAAATTTAATTACAACATGAACAAGTTGTTTCAAATTATTATATGATAGCCCCATCTATTATGTGCATTAAAAATTAGCTTCAACTATGCTCCCACTGGGCATCAAGATCACGGCCACAGACCTCCCTAGCAAGTCATCTGTGATGTCTCAACCTGGTTCATAGGAGAACTAGACCGAAAGCATTACTCAGCAAGTATATCGAGTAATTTCCAATTTAATTTCAATAGATAAAATGAGATAATAGTGCAAGAAAATGTTGCTAAACCAGATAACTACCATCATTAAATAGCAATTTCAATATCAGTGAAAATTGATCGTGGCTTTGACAAGAGACAGAAATTCGACGATGACTTTGTGTAATGACCTGCCAAAAGTGTAAGTAAATAGGCCTAAATTATCTCATCAAAAGTGGGTAAATTAAAGTTGAAAATCTATAATCTATTTCACTAATAAATTGGATCTAACCCTAATAGGTATTGGATGCGAAACTAATTTTAGGAGTTTTAAAATTTACCCACCGCAGAAATTTGGTTATTAAAATTCCATATTTGGCCCAAGGCTAATAGCTAGCCGCAACTAGGTCTAACTCACCATCCAATATAAAACTTGGTTGGTTCTAATGCCATATTTCAACCCAAAGTGCAAGCTAATGAACCTAAATTATCTTATGAAGAAAAGTTAACTAAAATTGAAGATCAATAGCCTATTTTTAATAATAAATCAGATCTTACCATATTAGGTATTGGATGTGAAACTAATGACCCTTAAAATATTCCCACATCCAATTTCTATTAGGGTAAGATCCTATTTATTACTAAAAATGAAATATATATAATTAATTTAGTTAACCACTTTTGAAGAAATGACTAAGCTCATTCGTTTACACTTTGTGCCGCATCATTACAGATGAAATCAGAGCTAACCTAGTTCTGTATTTGATTAGATGGACTGGTCGTGGGCTAGGTTGTTAGCCACAAGCTAAGTGTAAGAATTTTGAGGACACAATTTCGTAACATGTATGGATGATATAACCCCTAAATAATCCCACATCTAATACATACTAATATAAGATCCAGAGTTATTAGTGATAATGAACTTTAAATCTTTTACTTAGTTAACCATTTTGAGAAAAAAATTACTAGGCCCATTGGTTTACACTTTAGGTTTGGTAGTCTTTAAGTTAATTAATCACTTTTGGAAGTATAAGCTTTGGTTAGGAGTAATTTTACCTATTGTTTATAATCTAGGTGCTTTGATTGTTTACCAAGAAGTGCTCTTTGCATGAGAGACTTGCTCAAAGGTATTTTGAGATATTTGTAAAACTTCCTAGGTGTGGGGAGTGTATGGAAGTATCATGCTTGAGGAAAGAAGATGCATAGAGAAAGTGTATCTTGAAGGTGTTGCTCTAAGGGTGTTCGGAGCTTGGTGAGGTAGGTTCATTGAAACTCCTATTGGAGAAAAAACGTTTAATGGAAACTCTTAGGGTTAAAACAGGTGTCACAAGCCTCTCTTAATCCAAAAACTAGCTCAAGGAACCTATTAGCCTACATATAAGTCACGACCATCATCCACGACTGATGTGGGATAAAACCGAACATTTCCCCTCCTATATACAAGTCGCGACCATCATCTATGACTAATATGGGATAAACTGAAATCTCCCCATCACACATTGGGCGACCCCGAAACTATCATCGTCTAGAAATGTCCCCTTCATCAAACGAAACTCAGGGCGACCCCGAAACTATCATCGTCTAGAAATGTCCCCTTCATCAAACACGAAACTCACATATTACCACCTGGCAAACTCAGGCAAACATCAAATCCCAAGATTGCAACCTAGCTCCTGTCCCCTTCATCAAACACGAAACTCACATATTACCACCTGAAGCCAAACTCAGGCAAACATCAAATCCCAAAATCGTAACCTAGCTCCTGAGGCAAACATCAAAATCCCAAAATCGTAACCTAGCTCCCCTGGCTCTGATACTAATGTTGGGCGCTTTTGGGCCCCCAAAAGAGACTTTAAACGGGTGTCACATGTCTTGCTTAATCTCAAAGCTAGCTCAAAGAATAAAGCTTTCCCATTAGCCGATATACAAGTCACCAACATCATATACGACCTGATGTGGGATAAAACCCAACATAAACTTCCTTAACACTCCTAAAAGGTGCTTGCCGAAGGAGGTTTATTTTGTAGCTTGTAAGTGTATAAGTTGGTTTGTATAGTGAAGCTACAAAGACCTACTCACCAAAGGACTTGGAAAGCTATAAGGTATGAGCACTAGTTGGGTTCTATCTTCTCACCTCTCCTTCTCCGCTTTGTGCGTGTATTCTACATTTTTTGCACTCATTTAGCGCACTTCACTTAACTTCATCAGTGCCGGATATTATTCCTTGAAATCAAATAATAACATTCCAAAATTCATAAGATGTCTATTGTAAAATAAAGGTGCAAATATATTCCCCAATACAAAGAGAAATAAAACTCCAAACTTATCTCTCAAATCAATTTAGAATCAGCTTATACTATCATCCAATATTTTTAAATCAAATTCTCCATAAGTTCAAGTATCAATTTCTCTCCCACTAATTCAAGTACCTTGTCAATTAAGATCAATATGCCTTTATCGGTTATAATGGGGTCAGGCTAAAGGCTAAAAATTAATATCAAGGTTGAAAACAATAAACCCTAATGCACAACGACTCCTTTCCAAGCTTGAAACAAATTAATTCAAATCACTTACCAACAATTTCATTCAATCCTTCACATTTTGCTACCAAAAACACACATAATTGAAAGAATAAACATGAAGCACCATTTTTTTTTACAACTTCTCATTCATATTCTTTACACTGGCTTATACAATCTCAGATTTCATATTTTTTAATGAAAATTAATGATAAGCAACATAAGACTCTTTAAACAAAAATTTAAATTATACAAACACAACACAAGTAGAACTATAAACTCTTGAAATAAAATTAAACGACCTATCTTACAACAAATAAACCAAAAACATGGGTTGTCTCCCATAAAGTGTTGAGTTTATGGTTCATCAAGCAGACTATTCCAACGTACTTAATGTGGGGAGAAAGTGATGGAGCCGTTTGGTGTCCGGAAACATCACCTCCAAGATAAGGCTTACGTCTTTGCCCATTAACTTTAAAACTCATACATGAACCTTGAGGGAGATACTTGTTGACGATGAAAGGGCCTGGACTATCGTGATTTTAGTTTCCACCAGAAGTAATTTTCAACCTTAAGTTAAATAATAACACCTATTGTTTGGGTTGAAAAATACGGCATGAAATGTTCTGGTCATGCACTTCTTGGTTTTCCTATACAACTTGACACATTTCATCGCCTCTATTCAGAAACTCATCCAACTCATTTAATTGAAGAAGCATCTTTGTCCCCACAAGCCTTCATAACAAAATTTAGCTTTTCAATGACCCAATATTCTTTGTGTTCGGATCTCCACTAAGAGGTGACAAGTTTTTCAAAAACCAATCCGTAAGGAGACATTTCAAGGGGTGTTTTATAAGCAGTCTTATCCAAAATCCTCTTAATTTCCACATTAGAAATTTCAACTTGGCCACTTATTGGAGTTGATAGGTTGTGGCTACTTTATACTTAATCTCATATTTCTGCAACAAAACATCAAATTGACGGTTAGAAAATTATGTACCCTCATCACTAATAATAGTCTTAGGAATGCCAAAATTGGTAATAATGTGATTTTTAAAGAATTTCAACACCACATTAGCATTATTAGTTGGGAAAGCAGCTGCTTCTACCTATTTCGACACATAATCAATTGCTACCAAGATATACAGGTTCTAATGAGATGGTGTCCAATGAAATCAATACCCCCGGATGTTAGAAAGTTCCACTTTCAAAATGTTAGTAAGTGACATTTGTTGACGAAAATTGAAAATATAAGCTTTTGTTAAGAGTGGCTTTACCTACATATAATATTCACATATTCACATTATTACATGATAGCCCTACATATTACGTACATAAATAAGCTCTATATAGCGAAGACCAGTCGATTGGAGTAGGAAATTAGGAGAAAAAATTAGGGAAGAATGAGGAGAGCAGTGTGAGTAGACAGTAGGACGGGAAAAGGACCAATTACTATGTGTTTAACTGCAAGTGCGGAAAAGTGTCAAGAATTGTTTCCTATCCGCGGTGGATTTGAGTTAAAACTCTAATAAATACTAAGACTCGGGCTTTCTAAAGCTGTTACTTAGTAATTTTAGACAAGACCCTATCTTCTTACTTCCAAAGCCTAAACCTCCTTCAGTCTCTTCCAAAACATAGGTCTCACGAACTCCGCGTCATTGAAGCTCGACCTATTTGCTACTTTGGCAATGATAGTGTTGTACACTCTGGACAGGATTGACTTCATCATCACCAAAAGCCTCCCAAGGCAACGAGAAGTTCTTCAAGTGCATCTTTGAGATCTTCATCGTGGTGGCATCCCAAGCGAGGTTGAGCATTCGCAGAGGAGAAATTTGTGGTCTCTTTGTCTCTTGCGTGGCGAGTCCATGCATCAAAATCACAGCCCTCATGTTGAGAATAGTCCCATATACGAATTTTATCATTGATAAATACTAAGAGTTGAGCTAATTAAATTACTAGTTAATCATTTTGAACTAAAGTATTATAGGCATATTAAAGTACTAAAGGACAAAATCTTATTATAGTGTGAGAGTCAACTAAAGTATTATAGGCATATTTCTCAGCATATTTGTTGCGTTTCTTTTAAGGCCTAATGAGGCACCATGAATCATTTCGACCGCGCTTTTAAAGTGCCTAAAAGAGTAAACCTAAAATAGGCTTTCCCGACCACATGTATAAAGCTCAGTAGGTTTTCACGTATGTAGTAGCGTTAAAATAATCCCATATCTAGGCATGTCAAGTGGGCCAGGCCGGGCCATCCTGACCCACTTCTTGATCTGATCGAGCTGGTTCGGTTCGGTCCCGTCAAGGCTCACTCATTTTACCTAGCCTGGCTTGACCCAACCCACTAGCTTTAAGGAAGCCTAGTCCGGCCCTAGGGCCCGCTTAGTTTAGACTGGGACAGACCCATTTGGTTGCCCTAATTGTACCGAGACTAGCCTAACCCAATTCCATAAGCTGACTCTCTACTAGAGAGCCCAATACTATAAAGTATTAGGCTCTCTATTGAATTTAAAATAAGAGTTGGCCGAAAAGGTCTACTACATTATTTTCTACTAATTAAAGAAGAGTTGTGTGCCTTTAGTCCCAACTCTTCTTTAATTTGTACTAGCTGCCCGATGGAGGCCTCACCCATGGAGGCCGGACTCACTTGACATCCCTACCCATATCTTTATATGAGATAAATAGTGTTTACATCTATAGGTTTCTATGCCTTCCAAAATGGTTAGTCATTTTAGGTAGATCTATTTTAACATGGTATCAGAGTCATCAACTCATGGTGTAATACACTATTCTTGTGTTAAAAAAATTAAGCCTATTAAGTGGTGTAGACATTTGTTAAATCCTAAAAAGTGCCAAGCCCAATATATTAGTGCGAACATTTGTTAAAGCCCAAAGTAGCAAGCCCAATAAGTGACATTATGACTTCCTATTATATTTTCTAGCTTTGCAGTTATATATAGAGGAGATGTATAGTCACAACCTATATAGAATTATTGATCTTCTTGTCAAAGGAGATCATAAAATGATTGTTCCTCCAGATTAAGTTGTTCATTGGTGGGTGGTGTGTCGATTAATTAGGAGCTTCAAAATGTTGACCAACAATATTTTTATACTACATCCTTAAAACCTAAATTTTACTGATCAATTGCACTTGAACTTGAGCTTCCAAACTCATGATATCTTCAGAGAGTGAACTCTCATCATTAAAGGTCCACACGATTAAATAGAAATGAATTCAAAGAGTAATTAAGTTATGGATTAAGGCTAAACTAATCTAAAATACAATATTTAAATCAAATATTAACAACAAGATGACAAACTTAGGATTTTCAATTTCACCTGGTACTCTATATGATTAATGTTTTAATTTCTACTTATGAATTGCAAATTTAGATCAGTAACCACGGGAATTGATTATTTATGACATCTCTCGATTCACTATAAAATTATCACTTACACCTAACTCTTATGAAATTTTATATAAAAAATGATATTTTAAGTTTTGCCCTTAATAATTACTCAAGACATATGAGTACATCTCTATCTCACGTGTAAATCACCTAAAACAGATAACAAATGATATTTTATTCAATGACAAATTTAATCTTTCTATCTGTATACAACATCAAATATCTAGATCTAATAATAGGCGGTCAGGCTAATGGTAGCATTCAGAATAGAATAAAATAGATGATCCAACATCACAATCACATAGATAAAAATTAATAACCTTTATTAATCAATGCATTAGGTGTCATTGAAAATCTTAGAAAACAATTTACTCCATAAAATATTCGATTAAATTCAAGAAATTAATATGTGATAGGGAAAACATCATTTAATTACAAAGAAAGCTAAATAGAAATAAGAAAAACTTTTTTGGAGAAAGCGCATTCTTCTCTGATCTAACTTTTTCATCGTTATTTCTCGTCTTTCGTGTCATCAGCTTAATCGTGCATAGTTGTTCCTCTTTTTTAGCTAAAACCCTAATTAAGTTTATAAAGGATCCACCTAAATATTTCAAGTGGGATCCACTAGGATCTCCAAAAATATTAAAAAAATCAGTTTTTTTACCGCTAACTCTCGAACGCTCAAAATCTAGGTGCTTGAACACTTAGCAATTGGCCATAATATTTTCTTAACAGAAAGGCTAGCGCTTGAGCGCTCTGAATCCCAGTGCTCGAGCACTCTACTCAATTATAAATTCCAGGTCACGCTTTTTGGTCCGATTTTGCCCCAAATTCATTCAGGATCGTCTTCTAATTCTTAGGCCCTACTAGAACAATATTAATTAATACTTTTTCCCACTAAAATTACAATAATTTCTCACTTTATTAATAATATCTAATAAACTTTTAAACTAATAAATTAAAACAAAAATCACCCAAAGCATGACAAAAACTAAATATAAAAAATGCAAAGAATAATAACTCTTTTTCAGCGTTATAGAAAGAAAATAGACTCCAACACTGGTTTACTTAAAATTTGGGGTGTTCCAGCATGATGGTGAACTATCATTTAATTGCACCTGCAAAATGAACAGACAAATGATGCACATAAAGCAGGAGTGATTTCATAACTATAAACAATATGTTATTGAAACTAATACCAATTTGCAACCACCGCCGAATTTGCAACATACTAAATTTATATACAATGCAAGTTCTAACTTAAAAAAACTAAAAAATCATTGCAAGTACTAAAAACTTAGAATCAATGAAAAAATCACCATGACAAAGTTGACATTTATTTTGATAATTTGAAGAATTTCCAAAACCCATAATTCTAAAATAGTATGCCACACAACAGATACTCTTTCTTTAAGAAAAACAATTGACAAAAATGTAAAGGACAACTGCTTGAATCCACTGAGCTAGGCAGCTTAAACAGCTGGACTAACTTATGCACAAGCAACACCTGACTACTAATTGAACCTCATTTTTTTAGAATTGTAAAATAAAAACCTTTTATACCTACTATGTAAGTTCTAATTTGAAAGGTAAATATTTTTTATAAATTTGCAAAGTATCATGTATCTGCCAAATCACTAGCCAAATAGTAAACAATTATCTCAAGTCTCTTTAGAACTGCTCAAAGGCCCTATAGCAATGCATAATAATACGACTGTGCAATTAAACGCAAGTCAGCACCGTCAATATGGGTGCAATTTATCAAATAAAACAAAACCAATTTCATAAAACCTCAACCACAAATGACACAACACACGTACAATTGCAAACAAAGTGTGGACTTTCTGTTCACAATGAATTCGTATAGGTAACCAGCACATGACTACGATTGCAAACAAAGTGGACTTCCATTGACAAGTAAGATATATATAACCGCCAGAAAGAAACAAAAAGCTGATTCAATGAATGATATTCGTATAGAATGATATTTTTGTATGACCAAAAGAAAATGTGTAAGTTCTTTTAGATTTGAAAATCACTAATATCAGCCATGAAGTGGGAATCAATGAAGTGTAACAAGCATCAACCAAAGAGTAATTTGAGCTTTGTAACAATTCTAGCAATCACAATAACATAAACTGAAAAGCTGGAAAAAGTAGGAAGACAGTACCAAATAAGAAATAAGCAGTCAGCTGACAATGGGGAAGGAGAGGCCTTGAGGTAACCGACATCACCTTCGCCCTTTTGTAGGCGATCACCTCCATCCTCCCCCTAGTTATCCATCTCAGCAACATGCAAACAGCCCGCACCGACAACTGCCACGGTGATCGGTCGGCGTAGAGGGGTATCGGTTGGAACTAAAAGTGTGGCAAGGGAGTTCTCGTTTCCCAGAGGGGGAGGAGAGGGAACGACGTTAACGGCCCATCTCCGTCCCGTCATAGCCCCTTACTTTTCTCATTGTCCACGTGCCACTCCCTGATTTCACGGTGACAATCAGCGCCTTAATCCACTCCCGGCGTCCCTAAAAATCATTCGAATAACAGAGGCATGCAATGGGGCTTGGCAGATTCCATAGGCTGCATGCATGCTTCGGAGTTTGGAGCACTTATCTAGTCAATGTTTCTGCCTGTGGTTAGACTTGAAGAGTTTAGGAGTTCATATTCATTCAAGCGGGATTCATAATTAAATAATTAGAAATTTAGGATGTTGCGGCATTGACCTTGCTGATCACATAAGCAGAAAAGTACACTGTAAATAATAAGGATTAAATGTGCATTGTCCGTGCAAAAGCCGCAAAACATCAACTTAATTGATGGCATTGTCAAACATGTCGTGTTCGTTGTGTTCCAAAATCCAAATTGAAGAAGAGAATTTTTCAAGCGGCGCAGAATGACGGGTCCAGATGCAACTTTGGTTTGATTTGGCGCTTGGTCATATAAAGTACCTTAAACTCGAATGAAAATGCTCTCGTGTGAATTTTTAATTTGGTGTGCAGTTTTGGATGAGCATTTAATTAAATGCAATCCATTCTTATTTATTTACGTGAACACAAAATGCATTGTATTATAACTCCTGCTTAGCACAAATTCCTTCAACATAAATGCAAACAATAATCTCGATGAGCACTAATCACAAGACTTATTCAAAACAAACAATTCATCTGACTGATTCAGATGAAAGATTTGTTCTTCCGAGCGAGGCCAAATCTGAAATTCTTGCTTTCTCAAATCATTTCCTCATCATATCACTATGTTATGTCAGGGGGGAAAAAAGGATATAACAGAGAGAAACTTCAACAGATTTATCAACGGCACAACAAAAACATTTCAATACAACAATCTGTTCTTGTACGGGCTCTTGCCACCAGCTGATCAACTACCTAGGAACGAATGAGCGACGATATTCCCCTTATGCCTCAAAAAGTTATCCGAACACCAAAAATCAGACTTATCTCGTCCTTAAGAAGCCGAACTAGTCGCATGATAAACTACAAGTAAAATTGTTCTCCCACTTGCGCCATTTATTGTTTCTCACCTTCCTAGACGAGGTAATAGTATGCCAATACAGCCAATAGAAGAATGGAAACACCAATACCAACAGGAATGACCCACTTCCAATATGCAGGTGCTTCTTCCATCTCAGTATGGCTTTGTGTTGTGGAACCTGCACTTTGGATCGGCTTCTGAGCCTGACTCTTTCCTTTTGCTTAACATCTAGTGTAATTGGATCTTCAACTGCCCCTTCAGTGGTTTCAGATTCAACTTCCTCAGAGACCACTTCTGCTGACTCAGTATCAGTAGTAGGTGCAGAAGCTTCAACTTTTTTCTTTGCTTTCTTTTCACGCTCCTTAAGAGTAAAAAGTTGATCAGAATACTTCTAAACTTTTATTATTAAGCAAATCAGACAAATAAACCAAAGTATACCTTTTCTTTCTTCACAGCTTCTTTCTGAGCTCTTGCTGCTGCCTTTGCAGCTGCTTTATCGGCTAACTTCTTCTTCCTCTCCATAGCCGATTTTGCTTTGGCAACTTCCTCCTCTCTCATTATTTCCTTCATCTTAGCCACATCAATTGCTTTTGGTACGGAAGGCTCCTTCAAAGTAATTTCGGGTACAAAATAATCAGCTTCTTCTGTGACATTATTGCCCTTACTGTTGGTATCCACTTCATTCAATTTTTTATTATCTGCTTTCTTGGTGTTGCTGTTATTAACAGGAGGAACAAGCTCTACCTTAACCTTTGGAGGTTGGGCCTTCACAGACACTGTCTGAGGTTCAGCTGCACTAGCTGATACCGCTACCAGAGGCTTCTCCTCAGGGTTCCGAATCCTACCATCCCTACTCAATTGCCTGATGTCAGGGGATTGTAAAATTCTTTTCACATAATCCTCCCGCCAAGCCTTGTCACTTTTGAATGCTGTGAAGCATTTTTCATTCTGAACACAAAAGCAGGTATATCAAAATAAATTAGCAACTACCGCATGCAAAAAAAGGAAGCCAATGCAGTATTAAGACAAACCTCTACATGAGAAAGCTCTCCTACAGCTGCAATATCCTTTCTTGCTGCAAAGTCCTTTGCCTCATTTAGGACAGAACGATTTTCATAATAGAAAGCATTCTGCAAACGTCAATATATGAATCACACAAAAGATATGAGTTGTCTATTCCAAGCAGTGTCATCCACAATATCTTTGTCAATATACTACTTTAATTTTTGAAAGGATATATCCCACACCAAAGTTAAAACATTAAAAAGACAACTACATGAAAGACAACACAGTAACTGCAACAAAGACTATGTGATACTTCAAAATACAATTCAAAACATGGCATCTCAGTTATAGAACACAGTTGTATTCCAATTAATCTCCTCCGCCTTTGAAGAAAAATATACAAACATACAATGCAAATTGAGAGTATCTATACCCGTTCCTCCCGCTGTCTTTTATATGCATGTAGAACTTCTAGTGCTTTCTCCTTCTTCTGAGTCTCAGCTGTCAATTTTTCCTGCAACTCAGCTATCTCACCATCTATAACCTTCAGTTGCTCCTCCAGTTGTTTAATCTTTGACTTGACTGTTGTCTGCTCTTTTCTTACACCATCCAAATCACCACCAATAAGCTGCATCCACAAATATATTGAGGATTAGTAAGCATTTAGCTCCAAAGATATTGCACACATGCATGTTTCTTGAAAAAATATTAAAGAAAACAGAACACCCCACTTTCAGCTGGTCCCGAATTTCTTCCCGCTGACCAAATGTATCCTGCAGCTTTGCCTTCATAGCAGCATTAGCAATCACCTTCTCCCTCGTCCCTTCAAGTTGCTTGATTTCTTTGAGCAGCTGCTTCTCTTCAGATAAGGTGTTGCTTTCATGCTGGATGCGGTATTGCAGGCTCTGAATCTGTTCCATGAAAGGCAAAGGACAACAAACAAGGACAGCTGATAAATCTTCTTGTCTAAGAACATACAAGCTCATTTAGCTCATCTTCACTGGAACATATGACAACACCCTTTTCCCTCATAGCATTATTTGCAGATTGCATCTTTCCCAGAGCAGCATGCAAAGGCTCCATGTCCTTCCTCTTCTCATCCACAATAGCCCTGTACCTCTTGTCTTCTGCCGTCAAAGGTTTCAAGTCAGCAATAGTTGCTGCTCTTTCCGACTGCACATTAACAAAATCATGACTTATTTCTTTCATAAATTTCTCCAGTAATCGATTGCAGACCCATCAAAATTCCAATGAATGGAGGTAAATTTAATTGATAGAGCGAAAATTGAAGTATAAATACTCAAAGGATACCATAATCAAGAACTTCGTGAAAAGTTTCAAATGATACCTTTACATACCTTTTTCGATTTAATTTGATCAAACAACTGAGACCATGCTTGATTCTTCTTCTGAAGATCCTTGTCAGCTTGATCAATTTTGGTCTTCAGTTGAGGATCTTCATAAGATCGGAACTTGACAAAATAATACACGTGAATTTTCTTTGGAGTAGGGCCATTCATCAACCGCATCCTTCGGGAAGTTATCATTTGGTACAGTATCAACTTTTGCTTTATCCAGGCCACTAGATTCTTCGGATAAATGAACATTAGCTGCTTCTCCGGATTCCATACACATAAGAGTCCCGCTTTCACCTTTTCTGCTAGAATCCTTCAAATCAGTAGCCACTAATGCCTCAGCCATCATTAAGCAAACAACCTAAAAACCAATATGCAATGAATTTAAGTACCAAAAACGGAGAACTAGTAGAAAATGAAAAAGAAGACCATAAGATTGGACGAAAATGAACATAACTTCAAACCACTTTTGGTAATCGATTGTTGCCATGATCATGAAAATAAGTAAAAGATGGGTAAACATAAAATTTCATAATTTAGATGTCACTGGAAGAAGAAAGGAGAATTTCACGAAAAAAAATCCCCAATAAATATTTCCAGCACGCCCAGAGGTTCATCACTGGTTTCTCATAAATTACAGCCACTTATATGTAAAACATCTACGAGCCAAGTTCTAAAAAAATAGGATAATTCATCTATAACTAACGCAGACCAAAAGGCGGATTAAAGAATAACAAAACCCGACATGCGTTGTTCGATAGCTATTTGGAAAAAGAATTGTGAAACAAATTGGCCATTCAATATGATGATAGAAATGGCTTTAAAGTCTCACACCAGATATATTAGTGAAAAGCAAATCAACACACCAAAACACAGGAAAAGACTAATAGGTGACAAAAGCAAATCGGATTCAATCGTAGCAAGCTCCCCCCAAATTCAGTCCAAAAAGAAAGACATCCTAAAACAACAAACGACCACCCCAGAGCCATCACTAACCACCAAAAGACTGCACCTTTCTCACTTTCTACGCACAAGACACAATCTTTAGCGCGTAAAATCCAGATGAAGTAATCCACCGCACCAGGTCAACACGTACCTTAGCAATCCTAGAGCAGGAGGGGGCATTCTTAAAAACACATAAATGGACAAATCTTTAGACCGTCAAGATCAATCTGAGCATGCCCGGAGTGGATAAAACAAAGCTCGGAAGTACTGGTACCTGGAGACGGGGAGTTTCAGCTCCACCGTCAGCGAAACGCTGGCTGCTTCGAGATGGTGAGAGGTGGATCCGATTCGGGAAGGTAGGATGGGCGCAGCAGGGGTGTTGGGAAGCTCGAGATTTACGAGGGAGGGAGGCAGGGTGGCGGGGAGGAGGTGGGAAGACGAGGAGTAGGAGGACGCCATTTGATTGATGTTTTGCTGGCGATCCTGCGGATCTAGTATTGTTCGGGGCAAGCGTGGTCGGCTTGTTTGAGCTGCCCGCCCACCCGGCATCACCGGTTCATGTTTCGGGCGTGCTAACTCGGCCGATTCGTTGAGTTTACGTACTTTTCTTCTTATATTATATGTATTTATTTATTATGATAAAAATATATCCGTTTTAATTTAAGTGATTTTTCTTATATATATATATATATATATATATATATAACTTGTAATGTACGCGGCTAAATGTAACTTAATAATCACAAATTCACTATTTCTTCTTTGATTTTACATTTTACATAAAATAGTGAATTTTTGTCACCCTTTAAATTGATCCTCTTTTGATAGCTTCGATTCCAATGCCCTAGTTCATCCCTTTTTTGTCTTTAAATCTCCAAAATAACCTCATGCATCTGGAGCGTCCAAAAATAGTAGGGTAGCAAGTTCGTTCTCATTAGGAGTCGGAAAGGCCATCAATTTTTTTGGAATGATAATTGACTGAACGAGATCGTTTTAGGTTGGTTCAGAGCACGATAAATGCTGGATCAGACCAAGTGGCATACGCAGCCTTCAAAAGATGCTGGGTGCGTCAGGCTGCAAGTGGCACATGATGCACCGGTTCAAAATCTGAGTCTTGGTGGGTTGCAGATGACGTGATCGCAGATCTGATCAAGTCATCGAATAACTCTTCCTAGTCACAGACATGAGCAGGCATAAATGGGTTTGATTGACCCTATCTGGCAACTGCATTCCTAGTGGCGGTGGTGAGAAGTGATCGCCCATAATGGTAGTTCTCTAACCTATGAGTAGTTTGGAGGTGGTGCGATGGTGGGGGATGGTTGTCGCCAACGGTGGCGAGGCATGAAAGTTCCGGCGGAACTGATTTTTGGCCAGGCTCTATAACCATTTTCCCATGACGATGGTGGTTTAGTGCGGCGGGGCTCAATTTGGGTTTGTATCCGGGGACAAGGGCAATCGATTGGAGGGGTGGCGTGTCTTGCACTAGCGATGATCGATAGGACAGAGTCTGAGTAGTTGGTCTCTGCTACTATCGTGCTGTTTCCGGGGACGGTGTTTCTGGCAATTTTTTGGCAACAAAGGGCTTCTTCGACGGACTAGTAAGCCATGAGTCGACATAGGGATGTGCAGGCTACAATATTGGCATCTTGTAATGATGTTGGTTGGTCGGCGGCAAGCACCAAAGTCGGCCTCTTTCACCTGTTTCCCGCTCTGGTAGAGTGCTTCACAGTGAGATTCTGATGACGTCAGGCTTCTATGGTAGTGGTTATCAGCTGCATTGTGTCGACGGCTATGAGAGGAGTACAGTGGTAGTAGTGGATTAGTTGGAAGTGGCCAATGCTGGCGCTACTGTACTTTTTTCTGGGCAACACTTCTCTCGTAGTTTTTCCTGCAAGGATGGTTGTCACATACAATGGTTCTCGGCCTGGCGGTGTTGGGGGCACTCTAAACTCTGATCTGGTGGGCTTAGGGGTCACCAGAGGTGTTGTTCTGACTAGGGCACCTCCCCTTCCTTCTTCCTTTCCTACTTCTTTCTTCTGCTATATATATATTTTTTCGTGTACGAGCCCCCCTTTTACCATCACAGCATTGTGTTTATATATAGTTTTCAAATTTTATCTTCCCCAGTTAGTTCCATATTTCATGACTTAAGATCTTCACCAACTCTCTTATTATTCTCTTTTTCTTCTTATCTCTACCCCATGTTGTAGAGTTGTTAAGGACCAAGTTATCGACGGTAGAAAATAATGGGTATGAGTTGTAAAACTCGAACACGAGCAAATATATTCAAGTTTGTGCCCATTTATTTATCCTACTGACTTAAATTGGTTTGGTTCAGATTAGTTTGATCTGAGCTAGTTTGAATTATTAACAAATTATTACTTGTATTTGATAGTTAAGATTAATATGTACATTCGACTCTTTACTACAATGTTTGTTTTGCAGAATTTTCCGATGTGTGTGTTATAATAGACGGATGTTGTAATTTATCTATGAGTTTTTCGAGCACTTAAAGATGTGCATGCTCGTCGATTTGACTATGATGAGTCGCATAATTATTTATTATTTATTATGATTTCTAGATAATGGAGTATCCGTATGATTTTATCACATCTGTGTCTTTGATTCGTCTTGGCATTGTGATTCGTATCGGCGTTGTGATTCAATGGTATATAATACATACAACTTCTGGTGAACTGCCCATACCATTGCTGGTTTCCCCTTCACCGATCCGTCGGCGGTCGGGCACGGCCTGGCCCGAGGTATTGACCCGGTCATGGCTGGGTCATCGTCCGACCCGTTGTTCTATCCATTTGTCTGACTGCCCCAGATCACTTGGTTCAACTTGTTTTCGAACCGTTTAGAGTCCAGTTTTGAACATTCTTGAAGGGTTCGAGGTACATTTCTTGATATCTGACATTTTAAACATGCATATCAATGAATTGATATGTTTGTAACATGCTCATATTATTCTGATTTGCAGTGTATTTTATCGTATTTAGTGAATATTTATTGATTTTATTAACTTGAGTTAATGATAACCAATTTAAATTCAGAAAATTTCTGTAAACTTATAAGTGTCTATTGAGCATAATTAAATGTTAAAAAATTCTTCTGAGTGTATTTTTTATTTATTATATCTTTTGTATTTATTTCAATTATTATGAAATATAACATGCTTCTTATTATTTGTTTATCAGGTATTTATAACTGATAAATAATTTGTATAGTGTGCATGTTACAGAACTTGATCTATGAATAATTTAGGCTATTCTAGACTGTTTTCAATTGTTCATTACTTATTAGACTTGAGTTTTCGAGTCTATGGTTTTTAATTGAATAGTTGTTTTTCCGGCAATTGAATGATTGTCTAACTATTTATTTGATTGACTGACTGTTAACTGTCTGACCTTTAACTAGTTAAATGGTTACTGTTTGATTGATCGACTCTTTAATTGTTTTGATCGATCATTGATTTTTTTGACCGGATTGATTGAATTGACCTAATTGGCTAATTGAATGTTTTAACTATTTTAACTATTAATTGTTTGAGTGTTTCACCGATTGATTACTTAATGTTGACTATTTGACCATGATTGATTGGTGGCTGATTAATCAAATTATTTTAACTGTTTTATTCTTATGACTGTTAAGAACATTGTACACTCTGCAACATGCATTACATATCCTATTTGACTTTGAATGAGTCTAAGTATTTGAATAGGTATGTGAAGCCACTTGCTGATGTAGACCGACTGCTAGAAGCTGAAATACCATGTCTATAGGACTCATCTCATATTTATTGTTAATTGAATATGATATTGTAATTTTCACCAATCATGTGGAGGTTAATGAATTTCACATGATTGTGTTATTAAACTATCAAAATTACGACTATTGTTACTGATACTACACCTTTAATGTCTTTGTTATCGATATTGTCACTGTAGCTATATCGTTATTGTTACTGCACCATTGGCCCTGGCGTTATCATTATCACTACCATTATCATTGCTATTACCATTATCATACATGCTATTATTACCGTTACGGTTATCGTTGCTATATTGCTATCGTTATTGTTAAAGTTAACAATAAAATTGTTGAGACTATTATTTTCATTGTGATTGTGATACTGTTACAGATAGTGTTATCGCTACTAATATTGATATTATTAATGCTACTGTTGTAATTGTTATTGTTAAACTATTATGGATACTATCACTAGTACTGTATTGATAGTGCTACTATTATACCTATTCATTGGATGTCTAGGTATTTATTGTTATTGTTCTCACTGTTGACTAATGTCCAGGGACCTGACGGTGTTTTTAGGGATTATGGATATGATTTTGTACTCTATTGTTATATTGAACTATAATGTATTGTGCTACTGTATTATTTGTACTATATTGTAAGAGTATCATTATATCTTGACTAGTGGAGGTATCACTTAAACCGAGGTAACCTCTCTCCTTGAGCTATAATTAATTATGGCTTGGAGTATATGTAGTTTGTATAATTTGAACTATTTGCAGCTCATCCATTTATACTTTATTAATGAGAGGACTAATAACATTTGTTACTATCATTTTTATTTTAAAAACATTTAGGTTTGTATCTGCTAGGGAGTTGGAGTCATTGTGGGGATGCTTTGCTTCATTCGGACATTGGTGGCTATCGGTTCTAAATGATTATATTATTTGAATTTTTGTATATTATTTTATTCTATACATAGTTATTGAGATTACTGACTACTAATTTTAAATTAATTTTGAAAGACACCAAGATAATTTAAAGATATTGGGGATTTTACTAAGTTTTAATGTATTTTCAGCAGTATTCTCTGATAATATTTCTCATAAATAAATTTAAAAATTCGCTCAATTGATTTAGTGGGTAACACTTCCGATCTGGTTCTTCTTGGGACCAGGTTGGTACGTTATAGATCCTCATGATCTATGTATAATTCTTGAGGTTTTTATGTTGAGGCTCACAAGTTGAAAGTCGAGACTGATCTCTAATAGAGGGACTAGGCTTACTAAAGTACCATGATACTTTGTCTATATTTTATCAAATTATTTCTTATGTAAATAAGTCATATTATTATGTAAAGTAATTTTAATATAGAAATTATCTATAAAGTTCTATTGTTAGTAAGTTCATATTTTAATAATTTCACTACACAACTTTGAAGTCGCTCATCCATTTAACCTCAATAAATAGTATTTTAACCTCCACAGGAGTTCATATATATGTATATGTATATGTATATGTGTGTGTGATATATATATATATATATATATATATATATATATATATATAAAGGCAAAGTTTTTTTCTTTATTGTATAAATTTCTTTCCAGTTCGATAAATAGGATAAATTTAAAAATAAATTAATTTTAGCAAATAAATACGTAAGTGAGACAAATAATTATCAAATTTTTAGCCAATAATATTTCAAAAATTAACCACTTTTCTAACTTTCGTATCAAACATTTCAAAAAAATTAAATTTGTTTGAAACATAGCCGTATCCTAACTTTTATTTCAATATATAACCAATTATTTAATATAGCCTTAGGCAATATTAACTTTTATATTTTTAATTTGCTTAAATAATTTTGATTAGATTTAAATATTCCTAATTATATATACCTTATTTGAATTCTATGGTAGATGAGATACGTTTATATATATTTTACGATTTTTTCTTCAAAATTACAACCACATTATATGAAAATAAGGTCTTATTACTGATCTTATTTCATGTTAAAATTGAACAACATTATTTAAATTTCAATATTTAAATAGTACCTAACATCTATTTATTTTATTTAAAATGGCTTTCAGATAAATAGATAAGGGTGGGACCACGAAATATCAGCAAACAAGAACACTATGGCCAAAAGCTTGTTTATGAAAAATCCGAAAAAGCAGGCAACAACAATGTTGGACCAGAAACGTCATGTCCGCTACTGGTTATCCGTGACAACGTCAATGAACACACACAAAAAGATCAAATTCAATATTCTGAAATAAGCATTTACAAATTGGTCTCATCAGAGACAACTTTGGTGCTGCTAGCTCTTGCTATATTTCAACAAGCTTCTTTAGGCTCTCCGATAACTTTGAAGAATCATAGTGACTTCCACTATCTGGAGGTACCTGCTTATATTAATCATTAAAGAATGAAAAATGAAACTCGGTTAAATTGTTCATTTTTCCTCTTAAAAGAAGCTGCCAATATTGTTCGAATGAATCAAAACAAACCTGCGCATGAATGGTGTGGAAAATCTTATCATCCGCAGCAGCAAAGCCGGCATTGATAATGTAAGCTCCCCCTCCTCAATGGCCTCCACCAACTGGTAGAACAAGTGTTGGCCGTCCAGGCCACTGACTGCAACCACCGTTAGAGCAGAACCCAGATCTTGAATGTCAATCTGAGGTGGTTGTAAGCTCGCAAACTTTTCTCTGCTTTCACACACCTCGATTTGGCTCATTTGGGTAACCAATTCTTGCTTTTTCTCACTCATTTTATCTATCCTTTGTTTGAGCACTTCGATGTAATTAGCTGCTTCCTCCAATTGATCAGAAAGCTGCGGCCCATCCTGCTAGCTCAACGTACGACATGATCCATATACTGCTCACTAGATTGGACTACACTAGTAGAGTAAAAGAAGAGGGAAGGACGGAGAGATGTACCTTTGAGCTTGTAATTCGTTGGTGAGGGATGAGGGAATAGAGCTGGGAGCAGAGGGTTTTCATGTGGTTTCGCCTGTTCCTCTCCACAGTCTTGCGATCGAATGACTGTGAGGTGGGAGAAGGGATTTGAGCATGATTGTTTTCCATCTCTTCTACAGCCCACTAGCTAGTACTACAATGGCAGCGTGGAGCTAGATACTGTGGTACTGATTGCTCGTGATTCTTACACATGAATGACATATAATATATATAAGATATGACAAGGGGGAGTTAAGAAATAGGAAGAGATCATCAAAAGAGTGGAGAGGAATCACGTGGGAAATGAACGACCACGACTACAATTACTGTGCTAATATCGGCGACAATATACTG